>CAIGQV010016226.1:886079-899193 GCA_903798115.1 Danio jaintianensis | reverse complement strand
TCTGTTGTGGCGATTCTACAGTTGCTATGGTAACACGACAACTATAGAAACTGATCATTATTGACGCACTATTATTGTAAAATGTTACCATGTCGCTTTTATAATCTGCACGATACATCAGGGACTAGATGACGATGACTGAATCTGCATCTATATCTATACTATATCTTTCTGAATCTATCCTCAGGGTCTGAAGGATGAGGTGCACATTGAGGAGGAGACTCTTCAGACCACCAAGACTTTGTGTCGAAACACGCAGGAGACTGTTGAGAAGCTGGAGGAGAAGAAAACACTCCTGAAGGAGGAGCTGGAGATGATTCATGACCTCCAGAAGCAGGAGAAGGAAGTGGTAAGCAAATGTCTGTGATGCTAAAGGTCCAGTGAAGTGCAGTTTTGTTCTGTGATTGTTGTAATCTCCACCGAAACAAAACAGAGTGGGACATCTGCTTTAAAATACAGCTTCCTGCATAATTTATAGGGGTGTCAAAATTAATTGTTTCTTCGGTGCACCGCGATGCAGACGTGGACAATTCGGTATCGCTTCAGTAATAATCATAACCAGTTATTGTGTACTGAGGTCATATATCTCATATGCGCTATATTGCGGTAGCTTACTATGGTGAGCGCAAGTAATTAAAACACTCAAACTACTTAAAAACACAGAAACTGTGCACAATTCACTGCGTGTGTGTTTGCTGGACAGTCTTTCACTGACACTGAAATACAGCAGAAGACGGTTTCACTGTTATGGAGAAACTGAAAGTAAACTCCATTTCTCTCCCTCACTGTGGATCTTTGACCTGCTGTCGTGAGGTAAAGTTTCCTCTCCTCTCGGGTGTTACAGCGATACTTCTGGATACAGACACGAGCTTGTCTCCGCATCTGTCATGGATCAACTGTGATCGCCGCTGCCGTTTATCAGTGACACTCATCGGTGAACAGCGCCAGAGCGTTAGAGCCAATCGCAGCCCTTTCTGTTGAGCGTGTGACCAATCATAGGGGTGTAAGAACTCGCTAGACAAGGCTCAGAAAGCGAGCGGGATATTTGCATTTGTTTATCTGCTATAAATGCTCATGTTGTTCTGTGCATGCACTTGAGTTTTTAAAGGTACAGAACATGTATCTGACTGCTTGTATTAAAGGACAAAATTGTATTACAAATAGTATATAAATATATTTATACATTTTAATACAAGAATTGCTGTGCTGTGAAGAAAATATAACATTTTGTGTGGAAAGCATCGTCAATGCACCGTGATATCGAATCGATGGCATGATAATCGTAACCGAACCGTGAGATCAGTGTAGGTTCACACCTATAATAATTCAAATAGCTCTTATATGTTTTGTGTGCGTGTTGATTTGTGCATATGATCTGCTCTGTGTCGAGTCTCTCTGGACTGAGCCACTTAATCTAAAAGTTACATGAGATAGTGTTGGATAATTCTTACTGTGTGCAAATATTTAAGACATCTGATGAAACAATCATAACTTTAGTTTTTGTTCTTGCACTCTGATTCGTAGCTAAACAGCCAATAAGATTGCTCTTTCACCTTTGGCTGGCCAGCCTTTAAAGGATAGTTTACCCCCCAAATTTTATTTACTCAACTATTTACTCACCCCGTGTAATTCTCAACCGTTATTAGTTTCTGTTCAAAAGAAGATATTTTGAAGAATGCTGAAAACAACCATTGAGACTTGCATAGTAGGAAAAACAAACACTACAGAAGTCAATGGTTACAGGTTTCCAGCATTTTTCAAAATAGTTTTTTGCGTTCAACAGAAGAAAGAAACTCAAACAGGTTTAGAACAAACGAAGGGTGAGTAAACAATAATATAAATAATAATAAATAATAAGAGTAAATAATGATGGGATTGGGGCGGCGCGGTGGTCGCAGGGGGTAGCGCTGTCGCCTCACAGCAAGAAGGTTGCTGGTTCGAGCCCCGGCTGTGTGGAGTTTGCATGTTCTCCCCGTGTTGGCGTGGGTTTCCTCCGGGTGCTCCGGTTTCCCCCACAGTCCAAACACATGCGCTATAGGGGAATTGATGAACTAAATTGGCCGTAGTGTATGTGTGTGAATGAGTGTGTATGGGTGTTTCCCAGTGATGGGTTGCAGCTGAAAGGGCATCCACTGTGTAAAACATATGCTGGATAAGTTGGTGGTTCATTCCGCTGTGGCGACCCCAGATTAATAAAGGGACTAAGCCGAAAAGAAAATGAATGAATGATGGGTTTAAAATTTTGGGGTGAACTGTCCCTTTAAAATTTTTGCAACTGGGATTTTGTTGTTTTGTGAAATTAAAATAAACATGTTTAGATGTTATTATCAATCTAGATATAATAATATAGATCTAAAACTGATATAAACATGTAAAGTTTGCAGTTTGTCACTTCCGCCTAAATGGATCAACAATTTACTTGTGGTCACCTCATACTTAAGTTTGACCAATCAAACGCCCTCTAGTGTCTGACATGCCCCACCCCCTTCTTCTCATTGGCTGTTTATTTGCACATGCATTTGAGCTCAACCACTCTCACTGGCAGAGCTGTGATAAAACAAAACACTATTGGCTGGTTTTTAAAGGGGGGGGGGAGCTACTCTATGCCCTGCCCTCTCTATGTTTCAGTTGAGATTACGTGAAACATCAAAAATGCACGTTTCAAAGCACTTTACGGGACTTTTAAAGGGATGTTGCAGATTAAATGCTCTGTTTGCGTACAGTCTTTGTGTGCTCCTGCTGTCTTTATTCGGCCATCAAATGAACAAGTAAACCGTGTTTGGAAGTTTTCATTTGCAGACAAGCTTACATGTGGATGCAGGGGTGTATGCTGTCTGGCTTTCGGAATCAGAGTCATGCTGGCAGGAAAACCAGCCAAAAAAGCACTGCAGTCCTTCTATACTGAAAATGCTGGATGAAGGAGCTGCTGGAAAAAATGATTCATTGGATTTATTCATTTTGTTTAATGGTAAGTGGTTGCAAACTATCTATATGGGCTGAATTTAAACAAACGAATTAAATATATAATGTTCAACTTAATTTATTTAAATGCAGCTTATATCAGTTGTTTGCAACAATTTGCAATGAACCATTTTTTTCAGTGCAGTAGTTTATTAAATTGGTGAAAATGATAATAATAATAATAATAATAATAATGTAAAATTAGAAGAATTTTGAAATATAATATAATTATGTAACACACAATCAGCGTCATGCAAATATTGTATGTCACCCGAGTGCATATGTATGGGGTGCCTCAAGGATCAGTTTTAGGCCCTTTGCTGTTCACAATATACATGCTACCCCTGGGAGACATTATAAGAAGACACGGGATCAGCTTTCACTGCTATGCAGATGATACTCAATTATATATTTCAACAAAACCTGATGAGACGTCTGAACTGTCTAAGCTAACTGAATGTATTAAAGATGTTAAAGACTGGATGACCAACAATTTCCTTCTCTTAAATTCAGACAAAACAGAATTATTACTTATTGGGCCTAAATCCTGTACGCAGCAGATCTCACAACTCGACCTGCAATTAGAGGGACACAAAGTTAGCTTTAGCTCTACTGTAAAAGATCTGGGTGTTATACTAGACAGCAATTTAACCTTTGAAAATCATATCTGCCATGTCACAAAAACAGCCTTCTTTCATCTGAGAAATATCGCTAAGTTACGAAGTATGCTATCCATCTCAGATGCTGAAAAACTAGTTCATGCTTTCATGACTTCTAGGCTGGATTACTGTAATGCTCTGTTCGCTGGTTGCCCAGCATCCTCTATTAATAAACTCCAGCTAGTACAAAATGCAGCTGCCAGAGTTCTTACCAGGTCTAGAAAATATGATCACATCACCCCAATTTTATCCTCCTTACACTGGCTGCCTGTTAAGTTCCGTATTGATTATAAAATATTGCTTCTTACCTATAAAGCTTTAAATAATCGAGCTCCTGTTTATCTAACCGACCTTCTGTCTCGCTACAATCCAACCCGCTCTTTAAGATCTCAAAACTCAGGGCTGCTGGTAGTACCTAGAATAGCAAAGTCGAGTAAAGGAGGTCGAGCCTTTTCATTTATGGCTCCTAAACTCTGGAATAGCCTTCCTGATAATGTTCGAGGCTCAGACACACTCTCTCTGTTCAACACTAGATTAAAGACCTATCTTTTTAGTAAAGCATACACTCAATGCATTGCATAACGGTATGATGCATGAATGTGCTCCACGCAGGTTTTTGCATCTCGTTTATATACACTATGAACAGCAGCTACGCTAATTATTCTCTTTATTCTCTATTTCCACCTGGGGATACTCATCCCGAGGCCCCCAGAGACTATGCAGTGCCACTAATGCAATCCAAGACCTGTGAAGAGATGATCCCAAGGTTTCCATAATCCCAGACCAGGCCGTATCCTGAGCAGCTGCTGTGGTGGTCATGGAGGAGTGGAGAGCATGAGACTGATTCCTGTGAGACCCCAGTGACAGACGAGTCTTCTCTGTCGTCCAGCGTTCACCAGCCTCCAGCGCCTAAGACTGCAGCTCTGCACAAGAAGTTTGGCCATAGGAGAAATGGTCGTGCCCAACTGAGCCTGGTTTCTCTCGAGGTTTTTTTTTCCTTCACTTTCGCAAATTGGTGAAGTTCGTTCCTCGCCGCTGTCGCCACTGGCTTGCATGGTTCGGGACCTGTAGAGCTGCGTATCGATGGACTTGCTCTTCAGTGTTTGGACTCTCAGCAGTGAAAATTTAAACCACACTGAACTGAACTTAAACTCTAAAAACTGAACGGACACCATTCCAATTCACTATAATCTTCTATGTGAAGCTGCTTTGACACAATCTACATTGTAAAAGCGCTATAGAAATAAAGATGAATTGAATATGGCATTTACAGTAATATTGCAGGAGATGCCATCTGTCTCTGCATCTTTGGATGGCACAGTGGGTAGCAAGATTGCCTCACAGCAAGAAGGTAGCTGGTTCGAGCCTCGGCTGGGTCAGTTGGTGTTTCTGTGTGGAGTTTGCATGTTCTCTCCGTGTTGGCGTGGGTTTCCTCCGGGTGCTCCGGTTTCCCCCACAGTCCAAACACATGCGCTATAGGGGAATTGAGTAAGATAAATTGTCCGTAGTGTATGAATGAGTGTGTATGGATGTTTCCCAGTGATGAAACATATGCTGGATAAGTTGGCGGTTCATTCCGCTGTGGCGACCCCTGATAAATAAGGGACTAAGCCGAAAAGAAAATGAATGAATATAAATAAATATTGAAATACAAATTATGTAATCCACAATCAGCGTCATACAAATATGGTGTGTCACCTTAGTGAGTGCATATGGCTTTTACAGTAATATTTCAGGCAATGCCATCTGTCTGTGCGTTTGACGGTGTGTGTGTGTGCGCAGCTGCAGTCTCTGCAGGAGCAGCAGCAGGAGCTGGAGCAGACTCTACAGCAGTACGACACTGATCTGTGTGCAGCCGCTGAAGATCTCCTGCAGCTCCAGAAGGATGTAGCTTATGCAAAAACACACGCAGAGAGCCTGCACGTGCGGATCGCTCCACTGCAGGACGTCTTCCAGGAGATCGTACAGGTCAACATGTGCTTCTTCTCCATGCATGTTTTACACCAGTTCATTCTGATGATTTTTAACCCCTTAAAACTATCCCACCAGGGAGACGTTTAAGTTTACTTCACTATATTGTACAACCCCAAATCAGTATGGAAAACATAAAAAGAAAAAGTAGTGATTTATAAATGTACTTTGACTTGTATTCCATTGCAGACAATACAACAAACATTATTTAATGTGTTCCTCATGATTTTTATTGCCGTTTTTTCAAAGTAAAAACGTATTACAATTTTGGTTCTTGCAACACATTTCAAAAACAGGATCAGTTTAGGGCTAGTGATCAGGTAAACTGGTGAAATAATGATGTGATGTGAAGCAGGTGATGTCAACAGGTGATTGTGATTAGGTACAAAAGCAGCATCCAAAGGTCCTAGTCCTTTAGGAGCAAAGATGGGCCGAGGATCACCAGTTTGCCAACAAATACGTGAGAAAACTATTGAAATGTTTAAAACAATGTTCCTCAGAGGAAGACATTTGGATATTTCACCTTCAACAGTGCAGAACATCTTTAAAAGATTGAAGGAATCTGGAGGAATTTCAGTGCGTAAAGGACAAGGGTGCAAGCCTAAGCTGAACAACCGTGATCTCCGACCCCTCAGGCGGTGCTGCATCAAGAATCCTCATTCATCTATAAGCCAGATCACCACATGGGCTCAGGACTACTGCGGCAAATCTGTGTCAAGTACCACAATACAGAGTTACATCCACAAATGCCAGTGAAAACTGTGCTGTGCCAAAAGGAAGCCCTATGTTAACAGTGTCCAGAAGCGCCGTCAACTTCTCTGGGCTCGGAGGCATCTGGGATGGACCATCACACAGTGGAAACGTGTACTGTGCTCAGATCAATCAGTATTTCAGGTATTTTTGGGGGAGAAATGGACGCCGTGTTCTCTGGACCAAAGAAGAAAAGGATCATCCAGACTGTTACCAGCAAGTCCAAAAGCCAGGGTCTGTCATAGTATGGGGTTGTGTCAGTGCCCTTGGTGAAGGTAACTTCAGCATTAATGGTGCCATTACAGAAGTGCAAAAGTACAGAGAGATTTTGGAGCACAATATTCGGCCTTCTTTTCCAGGGACACCCATGCATACTTCAAGACAATGCAAAACCACATTCTGCACACATTACAAAGTCCTGCTGCGGAGGATGAGGATACAGGTGCTGGACTGGCCTGCCTGCAGTCCCGACCTGTAGAGAATGTGTGGTGAAATTTGAAGCGCAAAATGCGACAAAGAAAGGCTCCGTACTGTTGCCCATCATAAGACTTATTTGCAGGAAGAATGGGACAAAATACCACCTGAAAATTGGAATCCGTGTTTATTTTGAAAAAAACCCCCAAAAACAATAAAAATCATGAGGAACACATTAAATAATGTTAGTTGTATCCCCATTGAACACAATATATTTATTTAAAATATATTATGTTTTTTACTCTGCTTCTTTGGACTGATTTATATAAAACTGTTGAATTTATGCACAGCCTTTTAGGCAAGTATAGATTAAGTAACAGTTATTGGCAGCAGTTTTTCAGAAAGTGACAATTTTATTCTCTTCCACTCATTGGACGGAAACTCTGCTTTATTCGCGAATGTCTTACGTAATATTCAAGTTTTGAGCATAAATCTAATTTGCATCTTTGCTTGGAAACAGGCACTGAAAAAGCTTACCTAATTTAGTGTTTTTGATTTATTTCCCAGTGTAATATATATTTTTAAACGATTATTATTATTATTATTATTATTATTATTATTATTATTATCCCACTAGGTTAAAAAGAAGCTGAGTGAGCTGGTCGCTGGCCTCATAACAGGGGAAAGCGCAGCGTCTGAGATTACGGAAGATCATTGTGTGGTTTTGGATCCGGAGTTGGATGGAGAAATGGATGCTGTAGAAAGCGAGTGCGATCAAGTCTACAGCGAGAACATCCTGTCTGAACAGGAAGGAGAGGAAATGGATCACATTGAGCAGGAAAGCACTGTGGAGGAGCTTGATAAAATGCAGCGTTCACTGGAGAACTTGGTATGCCAATTAGCATTCATATAAATGTTATATTTTAGGCCCGCATGGAATCAAATATTTCCCAAATGATGTTGAACAGATTCAGGAATTTTTCACAGTATTTCCTATAATATTTTTTCTTCTGGAGAAAGTCTTATTTGTTTTATTTCGGCTAGAATAAAAGCAGTTCTTAATGTTTTTGAACCCATTTTATTCTTAAATTTGCTAACTCATGATCTGCTATTGGTCACAGAAGAGCAGTGGATCGTCATCTTTCACTGAGATCACATTGACAGAAGTTAAAGAGGAGGATGTTATGTTCAGATCTACCACTCCACAGGTGAGACACCTCGATTGCAGACACACACATTGCGATATCAATGCTAAAACGATATATTGTGCAGCCCTAGTGAATGTGACATTTATGGTTCTCTTTAAAACAGTCGGACTCTTCTGATATGGAGAAGGAAGACTTTGAGATTATTCAACCCAGTCAAGCCACAGACAGACAGTTTGACTTCTTCCATCCAAACCCCTTCACTGAAGGTGAGTGACTGTAAAGTCGTGTTTGTTTGGATTGTCCCATTACACGTGACTCACAACCTTTTATTCATTTTCAGGTGATGTGTTTGGAGATGACCATTATCCAAAGGTTGATGTGACAGGTTGGTATATAAGGGTTTTGACCCTTGTTTTGTCTATGATGATAAGCATGCATCCATGACACTTTTTGAAGAGGCTTTTCCAACATGCACTAAAACTATAAGTGAAGTCTATTTATAAACTAATTTCGAGAGGATCGCGTGCTTATGATTGAACACAGCTGGTCATTCATTACCCAATTTATGATTCACCAATCAGACGATTCCTAAGTACCCTAAGTACCCTATAAATACCCTAAGTTCCATGTCACAGCCATCTTCGTTTTGAAGAATCCCCCCTTCCACCTCCTCTTTTCTTAGATGGGTGACACGGTGGCCCAGTGGTTAGCACTGTTGCCTCACAGCGAGAATGTCACTGGTTCTAGTCCTTACCAAGCCAGCCGATGTTTCTGTGCACGTTTACATGTTCTCTCTGTGTTCACATGGGTTTCCCCCGGGTCCCCCGGTTTCCTCCCACAGTCCAAAAACATGCAACTTAAGTTAATTGACTAATCCAAATCGGCACCATAGACATGCTCCTAGTAAGTAGTTATCTCTTAAGAGCAATCACTATCTGTTCATCAGCTACTACAGCAGGGGAGTTCTCGAGATCTACCTGAGCTCAGACTCCCCTCTCACCTTGCAAACGGGAGGGAGCCCCGGGCTCGAGGATCTTATGAGCTCAGGGCTCTCTCCCGGGACAGCATGCCAAACAAGCTTTATAATCAATCATCAGCTAAGTGTGAACTCTTGAAATAAGGGAATTTTCTGTAAAAGCTATTTTTCACTGCTTCCAATTTCCTATCTGAAGCATATCACACTAAATTTGAAGGCGATTGACACCAGTATTATCTGGATAATTACACCAAAGGTACACCGTATGTTGTAATGGTTAGTAGTCATGAATACAAGATCCCAATTGATGAGCAAATTTGAGACCAGCCATTACTGGATGAATTTTGGTGTTTGTAAAAATTGTTTAGTTCATAAACAAGGGAACGTAACAATGTCTGAAGCATGCAAAAGGTAATCCAGGATTTTCTTAACCCATTATTTACAAATCACCCAATTTTAATTTTAATATGTGAAGTGAAAAATGTCCAAATACTGCATGTGATTATGAATATGAGAACATGATTATTAATTTCCTCAGCTGTAGAAATGCATGTGCAGCACAGTTTAATTAAGGTATATTACAGGGCTGGGACAATAAATTGGTAAATCGATTATTCTGCAATTTTCCAAATGAATTTGCGATTCTCACTCACTGTCCTTCGACTTAGTTCCTGATTAATCAGGGGTCACCACAGTGGAATGAACCGCCAATTACTCTGGCATATGTTTTTATGCGGCAGATGCCCTTCCAGTCGCAACCCTGCACTGGGAAACACTCATACGCACTCACATTTACACACACTCATACACTACGGCCAATTTTGTTTACCCAATTCGTCTATAGCGCATGTTTGGACTGTGGGGGAAACCGGAGCGTATTGCGATCAATACTGAGCGTAGTATTTACCAACAGATGGCACTTTATGTTTTACAAACAGCCATCCTAAGAGATACCACAGGAAAGTTTTAAGTGAATACCAAAAAATGTTCATAGTGAGTCGTTTACATTAACCTTGTGGTATAAAAGCCAAGCAAGTACATCTGACCACTTACTGCATAGGTGTCAAAGCCAGTTCCTGGAGGGCCGCAGCCCTGCACAGTTTAGTGCCAACCCTGCTTCAACACTTACAGGTTTCACACAAGCCTGAAGGACTCAATTAGTTTGATCATGTGTGTTTAATTAGGGTTGGAACTAAACTGTGCAGAGCTGCGTATACGTTGAATGTACAAGCGCTCTTCTTTGTGAGCATTTCAATGGTTAAAACTAGCCTAGACCGCCATCTGCTGTTAAAAACTAAAGCTCAGAATCGATTACAGAGAATCGCGATGTATTCCAGGAATTGAAGAATCGATCCACAATTCACAAGTACGACTGTGAATCTTTGGGTAGACGGCGAATTGATTCAGGATTCATAGATTTTCCGATTCATTTCAAGAACTATGTGTGTAAATTCTAAACGATTCGATTCACGAAATTCCAATTCAATTCGATTAAAGGATTCCCAAACCTTTCACTTCATGTTGGCTGACACTTGCAAATGCCCTACTTTGTTGCCCTCCTATGATGCTGTGATTATGGAAACAACAAACAGGCACGAATTAGAGTGTTAAAGACGTTATTGACAAAGACAGATGATTCACGATTCAGAAAATCAACGCATATGCATCAGCAGGATTGTAATCGATGCATCAAGAAAGTGAATGAATCTTTACACCCCTATTCACATCAATTTATCATCCCAAGCCTAGATTATAAAAGACATAAAATTATGTAGATGATGTAGATGTAAACACTGCTACTCTTAGATAGCTGTTTCCCAATGCACAGGACAAGAGTTAATCCACTGAAAGACAATTACTAACCAATTATTTCTTTTCTCAGAGCAATTGCCAAGGGATCCGTTTAAAGGCACAGATCCCTTTGCCTCTGATTCTCTCTTGGTTGCCACGTCAGATGAAGAGCATTGCCACGATGGCTTTATCACAGAAGACAACAGTTTCCCAGACACTTTACACTACCCTTTTCAATCTGCCGGAAAGGACTATGGTACCTTTAATGCTCCCATCAACATGCCACTAGGTGCTGACTTCAAGCAATCCACAGAAAACATTGATTGCTGTGCATCCAAGTCCACTGAAAATCTCAAATCTGATGCCGATTTAGAGATTGAAACCAATGCCACAAGAAACCAAAATCACCAATCTGTAGAACCAGAAGACGTCAGTCCTGAGATCAGTGAAGAGTTTGTCCATGAATCAGGATCTAGCTCTACAATCTCTGATTCCTTCGAGGCTGATCCAATTATGTTTACTGAAGACGACAGAGTTGAAACTAAAGCCGGATCCAGTTTTGTTAAAGGACCAAACTCACTATGTGGTCTACAGAGCATCATTGCAGGCTCCTACACTGGGTTTCCTCTAAGTCCATGCGATCCCGAGCCAATCTCGGGCATTAGTGCCATTCAGAAGATCTTTGAACGTCATATCACTTCTGAACAAAATGCTGTACATGATAAAGATAGTTGCCATACCGAACTCGAGAATGTCACAGACCATGAAAGTAATACCACTCCAGGTCTTCTATGCGAACAGTTGCACGATATAAATAGTAATACCTCAGAGCCTCAACCGAATGCATTAGATGTGTACGACTACAAATACGGAGACATGTTCTTTTTCACTGTGAGATTAGATCCTGGTAGCCCCGAATTCCATAGTCATGGTCCAGTCTGTCCCGAGCCAAATGATGTAAAAAAAGATGAGGCCAACGATCAGTTGCCTTGGAAGGACACTACCTTGAGCCCAGAATTCAATGGTGTTGATGAATTAGATTGCTGCAGTCCAAAGTCTGAAGACACAGAACAACACAGCCAGAATACTAATGGTGATCAGAGCTGTTTTGATCATGTGGATCCAGATAATGAGGCTAATAATGAAAATGAAGTATTAGAGTCTGATTCTGAAAGGTCAGAGTTACCTATTCCACGTTTTACATTTGAGGATTCAGATGCTTGCCAAAGTGTCCATAATTCAGAATGGGATGACGATGCATATCCGAACGCACCTGAAGATGTTCCTGAACCATCAATTGAGGATACACCAAAACCTACAGTTCACGACCTCCTTTGTATGTTCAGCAATACAGATGCATCAACCACTGACCAGGTTTGTGCAGACAAGCAACTCTTAACTGAATTCAGCAGCTCACAAAAACCATCTTGCTCTGAAAATTCAGCCATGAGTAAATACGAACTGCAATATTTTGACCCTTTCAGTCCCATTCCTGCAGAGCCAGTCGAATGTGCGTCTGATTTAGAAGAAATGAACAGTGCTAACTCTTTCTCCCATGAAGCACCAAGACTAGATTCTGGTTATCATGAAGTTGGCACTCCAACATATTTTAGTCCAGAACCTACTGACAAAATCAAATGTAGCATCGATCTTCAAGATCCAGGTTTGGCCACCGGTAAGCAAAGCGACTCTGAAATAAACATAGCTGATCCATTCAGTCCTGAATCAGTCGATACTGGAATATTTGACTCGGAAACGGAAAACTGTGAATCTAGTTATATGATAACCAAGTGTCAACTATTCAGTCCATTAGTTTACACAGATTTAAATAATGTGGAGGAGAAGCAGATGCCATTTATTAATAACGTGTCCTGTGATATCCTCAGCGATCATCTCAGTGGATCTGAACCCGATGATTGTTTCCCGTTCAGTTCTTGTCTGTCTAATGAAGAAAGCTATGCTTATAGTAGTGAAGAAAACACTGGACTCACACAAGACGGATCGGATGGAGAATTCAAACCTGGATCGATGATGGCAAACGCTAGTAATTCTTCTGATTTAATCCACTCTGCGTGGAGAAACTCTGAAATGAGTCTTTCCAACGCTGACATGTTTGACCCAATGAAAAACACCATTTTTGATTTTGACAGTACTGATGTTGGCTCATTTATGCCCGACGTAAACCAACATGCAGAAGTTGGTGAAAAAGTGGCGAAAAAGGCTGATCTTGTTGAAATTGACTATTTCTGTTCTGAGCTCAGTAAAATGGTGTCTTCGAGTTCATCCGATTCTGTTCAACAAAGTGTTGCGGAGATGTTATTCGGCTCTGAGCCCAACACCTCAAGCTTTTACCCCTGGGATTTTGAAAAGCAGCAACAAAATTGCTAGTGTTCAATTGCCTATAGGCTTTAATCTATAGAGCCAGATCAGTCTCAAAAAGAATA
>CAIGQV010016226.1:858944-870398 GCA_903798115.1 Danio jaintianensis | reverse complement strand
TAATAATAGTAATAATAATAATAAAAATAGTAATAATAATAATAATAGTAATAATAATAATAATAAAAATAATAACAACAATACAAATAGCAATAATAATAATAATACAAATAGTAATAATAATAATAATAGTAATAATAATAATAATAAAAATAATAATAACAATACAAATAGCAATAATAATAATAATACAAATAGTAATAATAATAATAATAGTAATAATAATAATAATAATAGTAAATAAATGTTTAAAAATGTAAAAAAAAACCGTCAAAAAAATTGTCTAAAATTAATTAAATGAAAATATATATCTATAATTTATGTATACATACAAAAATAAGTAAACAAAAACTAATTTTAAAGGATTGCTTGTCAAATAAAAAAGAACAAATATATAACATTTTTAATAATAATAATGATAAAAGTAAATAAATGTAAAAAATATTTTTTAAAAACATGTCAAAAAGTTAATTAAAAATTAATTAAATGATGAAAAATAATCTAAAATATATACTTAAAAAAAATTAATAATAAAAGTAAATAAATGTGAAAAAAAGTTTTTAAAAAAGGTGCAGGATTGTTTTTTAATCAGACAAGCACATGCACTTTCCCCTCATCATTAAACATGTCAATAAAATGTAGAGGAAGAATAAAACACCAGTGACGGTCGCTGGAAGAGGTTCGTTCATCTCCTCCACCGTCTCGAAGATCTTCTTATAGCCTCCAGCAGGGTGTTCAAAACTGAAGACAAGAAGAAATAAATAGCAATAAATATATAAGAGGAGAAATCTGATTATGCCAGTTTATTACATATCTTTCCAGAATGCATCTCATATGCAGCCAAAATTATTCGCCTTCCTGTGAATATTTCTTTGTCAAATATTTCCCAAATGATGTTGAACAGATTCAGGAATTTTCACAGTATTTCCTATAATATTTTTTCTTCTGGAGAAAGTCTTATTTGTTTTATTTCGGCTAGAATAAAAGCAGTTCTTAATTGTTTTAAACCCATTTTAAGGTCAATATTATTCGCCCCCTTCAGCAATATTAGTTTTGGATTGTCTCCAGAACAAACCACTGTTATACAATGACTTGCCTAATTACCCTAACTTTACCCTAATTAACCTAGTTAAGCCTTTAAATGTCACTTTAAGCTGAATACTAGCATCTTGAAGAAGTTATTAAAACTATTATGTTTAGAAATGTGTTGGAAAATATTCTACATGGGGAATAAAGATGTAAAAGAATTCAAATTTAACATGAGGGCTAATAATTCTGACGTAAATCCAAATATTCTGATGCAAAAGACTAATGATGGATAATGAGAGTCACTCACCGGCTGACCATGACTGCTGTAGACAGTAAATATCTGTGTTTTCTGCTGGTTCCTGTCGACTTTTTTACTGCAGTCCTGAGTTTATGGGCTTTTATACTTTATCCTCTTACACTGGATAACTCTGACCCCGGTTTACAGCCAATGGTGGTCCTGGTTAAAAACAATCTCTCATTGTATAAAGACGCCATGCATTCCCTCCAACAGGATTTCAGCTTTTCATGCAGATAAAGCCGTGATGTGATCAGGTACAAAACGTGATTGTGCGACGCAGAAAAACACGAAATGAGCTAAAGTCAGATGGCAAAAGCACAACAAAGACTTTATTCTTCAGCCAATAATAACAGTTTGAGTAAACGCTCTGTTGCTGTTTCAATTTTAAAAATAAATAAATAAACAATATTTAAATAAATAAATAATATAAAAATAAATCAAAATATAAAAAATATGATATATACAAATAATTAAAAATATATAAACAAATAAATACAAATAAATAAATTAAAAATATACAAGAAATTTACATATAAGATAAATAAATGTAGAAATAAATAAATAATATAGAAATAAATAAATTATAAAAAAATATATATATACATATTAATATACATAAAAATAATTAAAAATACAAATAAAATAAATATTAAAATAAATAAATAATATACAAATAAATAAATAAAATACAAATAATAAAATAAAAATATACATATAAAATAAATAAATATACATAAAAGTAAAAAATACATTTAAAATAAATATTTAAATATACAAATGAATAGATATAGAAATAAATATTCATATAAATAAATAATATTTAAATAAATAAAATAATGTACAAATAAATAAATGAAATACAAATAAATAGAAAATATACAAATAAATAAACAATAAATAAATAACATATAAAAATAAATAAATGTACAAATAAATAAATCATATAAAAATAAATAAATAAACAATAAATAACTAAATAAAAATATACATATAAAATAAATAAATATAGATAAAAATAATACAAAATAAAATAAAAAAATAAATATGTAATAAATAATATTTAAATAAATTAATTATGTACAAATAAATAAATGAAATACAAATAAATAAAATATATACAAATAAATAAACAATAAATAAATAACATATCATATATATA
This sequence comes from Danio jaintianensis, assembly GCA_903798115.1. NCBI lineage: Eukaryota > Metazoa > Chordata > Actinopteri > Cypriniformes > Danionidae > Danio > Danio jaintianensis. Next base: position 867,912 of record CAIGQV010016226.1, on the reverse strand, counting down.
TATATATACATAAAATTTAAAATATACAAATAAATGAAAAATATACAAGAAATATACACAAAACAAATAAATAATATACAAATAGATAAATAAAAATAAATAAAAATATACATGTAAAATAAATAAACAAATAAACCAAAAAAAAAAAAAAAAAACAGTATAAATAAATATACAAATAAACACACACACACACACACACACACACACACACACACACACACACTGTAAAAACAACATCTGTAAATTAGCAGTTTTCTGTATTTTGTGATTCATGTTTTTATTTTTCCTCATTTATTTCTGCTTCTGAATTGCATTATGGGATCTTGATCTTTCTTCCAACAACTTTTAACCTTGAGAAGTTGTAAAAAGTGACTTTTATTGTGATGTGTAATAGTTTGCAGTGCTATATTGTCTGGTGTTGGTGTTGTATATTACACTACAAACACCTTGTGATAAACTGCAGCACATTTTCTGTTATTTTACAGACTTATTTATCTAGATATTATTTCTTATACATCATATTATTATTTAAAACTACTAAAATGTCACTAAAAGTCACTTTGTTAAACTGTGGGGTTGAATTTACAACATCAGAAGTGGACAGAGCAGAGATCAACATCCCATAATGCAATTCCCCACCGCAAATAAACCCAAAATACAGATATTAGTTATGTAAACTAAATGGATTTGTGTTGGGTCAACATGAATGAATGCATTTCTGACAGTGCAGTGATGTGTCTGTTATGTTTAATGTCGTGTATTAACTTTTTTATTCATGTTTTGTAACCTCTGAGGTCACAAGCAATAGGCTTTTATTGTTAAACGTCACGAATGAAGGGATTTGGGTTTTTATCACATTCCTGAGCAGATTTGTATTAACCGTGAAGAATGTGTTTGTGTTCAGATACACGTGTTCAGGTCACACACACACTGTACAAGACCGTATAACAAAAAAGTCATGACTACAAATGTTTTTAAGTTACTTTAACTTGTTTTAATAAGTTAACCAACTGCATATTTTAAGTTATGCTTCATATTTTTTGTCCGTTCGATTGATGTGAGTTGAGAAAACTAAAAAAATTGAGGACAGATTTGTTTTACAGTGCAAGAATCTGCCGTCAAGCTCATTTCAACTCACAAAACGCAGTGAAATCATGGTAAAATGAAATAAATTCATTCATTCATTTTCCTTCAGCTTAGTCCCTTTATTCATCAGGGGTCACCACAGTAGAATGAATCGCCAACTATTCCAGCATGTTTTACACAGCGGATGCCCTTCCAGCCGCAACCCAGTACTGGGCAACACCCATACACTCTCATTCTTACACACACACTCATACACTACGGCCAATTTAGTTCATCAATTCCCCTATAGTGCATGTGTTTGGACTGTGGGGGAAACCGGAGCATACAGAGGAAACCCACACCAACACGGGGAGAACATGCAAACTCCACACAGAAACACCAACTGACCCAGCCGAGGCTCGAACCAGCGACCTTCTTGCTGTGAGGCCACAGTGCTAACCACTGAGCCACCATGCCACCCTGAAGTCAACTCACTAGCTAAAAAAAACAGGAGCAAGCCGAAGTAAATCTAACTTCTTATAGCATCAATAAATTAAGTAATAGTTAATAAATTACAATACACACACAGAAAGATGGGGTGGCACGGTGGCTCAGTGGTTAGCACTGTGGCCTCACAGCAAGAAGGTCACTGGTTCGAGCCTCGGCTGGGTCAGTTGGCGTTTCTGTGTGGAGTTTGCATGTTCTCCCCGTGTTGGCGTGGGTTTCCTCCGGGTGCTCCGGTTTCCCCCACAGTCCAAACACATGCGCTATAGGGGAATTGATTAACTAAATTCCCTGTAGTGTATGAGAGTGTGTGGGTGTTTCCCAGTATTGGGTTGCAGCTGGAAGGGCATCCGCTGTGTAAAACATATGCTAGAATAGTGTGGCGACCCCTGATGAATAAGAGACTAAGCTGAAGGAAAATGAATGAATGACACCGAAAGATGAAAGACAGGCTGGGATTTAAAGGGTCAGTTCACCCAAAAATTAACATTCCTGTTCAGTTACTCACCTGCACCCAAATTATTTTAATTTTTGGGTGAACTATCCCTTTATTGATGTTTTGGCTGTCAAAATTTTTTTTTTTTGTTCTGCTTGCTCAAAAGGTCTTTTTTTTATTTATTGTTATATATATATATATATTTATTTTTTTAATTCCAGCTTGATAACCCTATTTCAAGGATATTATACTTCAAAATACTTTTACAAATTAGTGGAATTATGAGAAATATAAACACAGTTTCAGCTAAAGGCACATTCATTCATTTTCCTTCGGCTTAGTCTTTTATTTATCAGTGTTCGCCACAGCGGAATGAACCGCCAACTATTTCAGAATATGTTTTACACAGCGGATGCCCTTCCAGCCGCGACCCAGTACCAGGAAACACCCATACACACTCATTCACACACACTACGGCCAATTTAGTTCATCAATTCCCCTATAGGGCATGCGTTTGGGCTGTGGGGGAAACCGGAGCACCCGGAGGAAACCCACGCCAACACGGGGAGAACATGCAAACTCCACACAGAAACACCAACTGACCGAGCCGGGACTCGAACCAGCAACCTTCAGCCCTCACATTATGTCTTTCATTCTTTCTTTTTATCTTTCGCTTTCCTTTCTCTCTTATTTTTTCCTCTCACATTCTTTGTCTTTCGTTCTCTTTCATTTCCTTTCTTCTCACTTGCTTTTTTCCTCTCTCCTATTCTGTCTTTCATTCTTTCTTCTCTTTTCCTTCTCACATTCTGTCTTTCATTCTTTCTCTCTTTCTTTGCTTCTTTCTCCTCTCACATTCTTTCTTTCATTCTCTTTTTTCTTTCTTTCCTTCATGGTTTCTCTTTCATTTCTTTTCCTTCTCTTTTCCTCTAACATTCTGTCTTCTTTTATTCTCTCTTTCTTTGCTTCTTTCTTTCTTTTCTTTTTTTCCCTCACACATTGTCTTTCATTCTTTCTTTCCTTCTTTCTCTCTTGCTTTTTCCTGTTTCATTCTTTCTTTTATCTCTTTCTTTGCCTCTTTCTCTTTTCTTTTTTCCCTCTCACATTCTTTGTCTTTCATTCTTTTTATCTTTCTTTCCTTTTTCTCTTTTCCTTTTCCTCACATTCTCTCTCTTTTTTCTGTCTTTTTCTTTTCTCTTTCTCTTTCCCTCACATTCTGTCTTTCATTCTTTTTTCTCTCTTTTCCTTCTTTCTCTTACTTTTTTCTTTTCCCTCTCACATTTTCTTCTTTCCTTCTTTGTTTCTTTCTCTCTTGCTTTTTCTTTTTTCCTCCCACATTCTTTCTCTTATTTCCATTCTTTTCTCTCTCTCTCTTTCTATCTCCTCTCTCTCACTGTTCAGTTCACTGAAATATCAACGTAATCCATACAATGTTCTCTCATATTTCTCCATTCTTTATTAATGTTTTGTTAATATTATTCATATACTGACACTTCAGTCTTGTGGAAGCTTCGTTTAATCACATCTGCACATGAACAAATGTGCAGCAGCAGCTCTGACAATGTGTTTAAGGCTTAATGACAATTAATGATCACGTAAGAACATAAATCTGGCAAACAGCTTATGGTTTCCCTTTTGTGAAGTCATTACAGATCAATTAAATTACAATACCACGATTTTAAATGTATATATAAAACAAAACAAACAAAAAAACAAAAAATTTCAGTAGAGCTGTGTTCAAATGCTAATAATAATAATGTAATAAATGAGCCAGTATGCCACGTTATTGAATTCATTTCCAAATAAATGTGAGCATTTCTCTTAGGCAATTAATCATTTCAGTCCTACACGTCCTCATGCACACAGTCATGTTTTATAAAAGTCAAATAGCCACGTCAGAAAGTCATATGCATGTATTATTTTATTAATTACGCAAGAAATAAAACCCCTGTCTGCAAACAGGAGCGCTCAATACTCAGATTGATAGACTCTTACCAACAAAGTCCTCTTTATTTGGGCCTGACGTCCTCTTACATCTTCATCCACCAGCTCCTGATGGCAGACAATGCCCACACACTGCAATAAAGGTTGTCTCGTTTCTAGTCCAAATATCTAAACATTCATAAATCAAGAAGCTTTTTCTAGACAAGTACAAAATGTTGTCTTGTTTTTAGAAATAATGAGTCAAAATTAAGTGAGTTTTTCATTAAAACAAGCTAAATAATCTGCAAATAGGATAAGCAAAGTCATGTTTTCATTTGCTTTGAAATATGATCATTTCACTTACCCCATTGGCAGATTATTTACCTTGTTTTAATGGAAAACTCACTTCATTTTGATGCATTATTTCTAAAAACACTTGCATTTGTACTTGCATTTTGTAAAATGCTTCTTGATTTAAGAATGTTTAGACTAAAACCAAGACAAAAACTCTATGTAAGAAAGCATTTTTGCAGTGCAGAAGGACAACAAACCTTGTTGTGTGTGATTACTTCAAGCTCTTTCAGACATTGGCGAGAGTTTATTTCCAGAAGAGAATATTCCAGAACATCAGCCAGCAGGGATAAACGAATAACGCTAGAAGCGGATAGACGAGCGACCCGTAGAGTGCGTGATCGAGAATTCCTTGAGAAACGACAGAGAGGAAGAGCATGAGTCCCTCAGAAAGGCTGACCGGCGCCTCCATCAGCTCCTGGTAGATGAAGACGCAGTAGAAGATGCTGAAGGCTGGACTGAGCAGTACCATAGCCAGAGCGCTCACGGATCTGACACACAAACAAACACACACACACACGAAGATTAGAGGATAACAGCAATGTGACTAGGACTGTTCACTAATATTTTGATCAATATGGAGCCTTTTGTGTGTTTCTCAGCATTGGAAGTGGTCATAGTTGGTAAACTCAGAGCGCATTGAATGTACAACAAATCATTATTTTACACTCCTATTTGCTGAAATAATAACAGAAAAACTCCAGGATGGTGTTATCAAGACTTTCAGAAAAAGGAAAACAATAGTGTGAGACTGATAATGGCAAACAGAGAGAATAATGTCATTTACTGTCCTGACCCCATACACACTGCATTACACACACCTCACACAAGCGGGAATTCGCTTTTTTGGTAAATTGATGCAAAGATGATATAATACACACATAAATACATATAGATGTTCATACGTGTAAAAAACTAAATCTAAATATTAAACATTTTGAAGGATTTAAGATGCTGATGAGTGTTAAACATGGCAAAACAGTCTTATAAAAAGGGTGAATTGTAAATTCTGATTATTTAAAATGATTATGAGTGGGGCATATGAACAAAACTATTTTGAATGAATAAAAAATAAATAAATAATTAGGCAAGTCATTGTATAACGGGGATTTGTTCTGGAGACAATCAGAAAAAAAATATTGCTTAAGGGGGCGAATAATATTGACCTTAAAATGCTTTAAAAAAAAATGAAGAACTGCTTTTATTCTAGCCGAAATAAAACAAATAAGACTTTCTCCAGAAGACAAAATATTATAGGAAATACTGTGAAAAATTCCTGAATCTGTTCAACATCATTTGGGAAATATTTGAAAAAATAAAAAAATAAAAATAAAAAAATAAAATCACAGGAGGGTGAATAATTTTGACTTCAGCTGTATATGAAGATAATATTGCTTAAATCTTACTTGGGCATGTGTGGTGTGATGCTGGCAGTGATTGGCACCAGTGTGACGGCCAGGATGAAGCCCAGAGAGAAGTTAATGAGAGCAGTGCAGCCCAACAACACCGCTAGATACAGCAAAGATGTCAGTTTCAACACTTTCCAGCCCTGCTCCGTGCCCTCGCCAGACAACAACCTGCGCAGACACACACACACGATCCATAATGGTGAATAACCACGGAGCACAATTATAAAGGGATCATGAACTCAGAAAAAACTAATTTGTTCTGACATACACTGTAAAAAAAAAAATGCACACAATCAATTTGTGTTGGGACAACATGAAGGACTTAAGCTAACGTATTAGTTTTACAAATTTAAAAATGTACAAACATACACTCACCGGCCACGTTATTAGGTACACCTGTCCAACTGCTCATTAATGCAAATTTCTAATCAGCCAATCACATGGCAGCAACTCAATGCATTTAGGCATGTAGACATGGTCAAGACGATCTGCTGCAGTTCAAAGCGAGCATCAGAATGGGGAAGAAAGGGGATTTAAGTGACTTTGAACATGGCATGGTTGTTGGTGCCAGACGGGCTGGTCTGAGTATTTCAGAAACTGCTGATCTACTGGGATTTTCACGCACAACCATCTCTAGGGTTTACAGAGAATGGTCAGAACAAGAGGAAATATCCAGTGAGCGGCAGTTCTGTGGGCGCAAATGCCTTGTTGATGCCAGAGGTCAGAGGAGAATGGCCAGACTGGTTCCAGCTGATAGAAAGGCAACAGTAACTCAAATAAGCACTCGGTACAACCGAGGTCTGCAGAAGAGCATCTCTGAACGCACAACACGTCCAACCTTGAGGCGGATGGGCTACAGCAGCAGAAGACCACACCGGGTGACACTCCTGTCAGCTAAGAACAGGAAACTGAGGCTACAATTTTCTTGGCACACTTTGGGCCCATTAGTACTAATTGAGCATCGTGTCAACGCCACAGCCTACCTGAGTATTGTTGCTGACCATGCCCATCCCTTTATGACCACAGTGTCCCCATCTTCTGATGGCTACTTCCAGCAGGATAATGCACCATGTCATAAAGCGCGAATCATCTCAGACTGGTTTCTTGAACATGACAATGAGTTCACTGTACTCAAATGGCCTCCACAGTCACCAGATCTCAATCCAATAGAGCACCTTTGGGATGTGGTGGAACGGGAGATTGGCATCATGGATGTGCAGCCGACAAATCTGCAGCAACTGCGTGATGCTATCATGTCAATATGGAGCAAAATCTCTGAGGAATAATTCCAGTACCTTGTTGAATCTATGCCACGAAGGATTAAGGCAGTTCTGAAGGCAAAAGGGGTCCAACCCGGTACTAGTAAGGTGTACCTAATAAAGTGGCCAGTGAGTGTAAAACAATTAAGTTGTCTCCAAAAAATAAATGCTCTAATTTTATTTTGTTTTACATTTTTTGCATTTATGAGAAAAAAAGCTTGGTTATGGATTTGTCAGATGTAAAATTGGCACTTGTGTGACTTTGGTAAATCAAATATAATAGTTTGAAAACATTGACAGAGACATTTTTGAGTGTTTTTGCAGTACTATCAAATACAAGCCTACACAAAAACCTAGAAAGGGTTTTTTGGTGAAAACTTCATTTTTGTCATGGCAAGGTTGACAATTGCATGGAATTGCTTGTACCGTTGTGTGTTGTGTGGCAGTGCCAGGCCTGCAGTGTAGATGGCAAGAGCGGTCAGCACCACAGCTTCGGTCTCGGACACAGGGAAGTGCTCCACTGCCATTTCCTGCAGGTAAACAGGAAGTAGATACAGCGCCACACCGGTGAGGTGACTGATCACCATTGGGGTCAACACGGACAACACCCCTGGACTGGACGGCTGCAGACACACACACAGAAAACAACGGTTAAGGTCTTTACTTTCATCAACAGCAGATTCAAGGACCATCTTTAAAGTGCGCATGAACCAGAAGCTGCGACTGTTTATTTTTCCGTATTGTGATGCAGTTCCTAGAGAAACGGAATATTAAATGAGCTAACAGTGGGTGTGGCTTGTTTTTGTCTACTGCGAGCTGATTGGATGTAGCAAAGTAGGCGTTTCATTCAGAAAGATGGGGAAAAGGGTTTGGGGAGAGTTATTACAACCTAACAGACTCCTCCTCCTCACCATTTCTGTTTGTTGTCAAAACTGACAGCTGGAGGGGCGTGGTTAAGTATGTTAGTCACGCCCAATACCTCAGACTGACATAGTCTGAGAATTTAACTGAAAACAAACAGTTTTTTGATTCTTAATGACATGCACAGATGAATTGTTCACCACAAAACTAGCAACGTGAGCTCGCAAAATCAATATGGTGAGTTTTGATTTCATGTGTACTTTAAAGCACCATTACTTTAATCAAGCATCTCTGTAATTCATACCCCAGCATATGCAGAATTGCAAATTTTGACCGTTTTAATCATGTTCAAAGAAAATAAAATAAAAAAAACCAAATTTTGAATTCAATACTGGTGATATGCAAATGCGGTCTCTGAAATATTGATCGAATGTGCATAATTTGTCAGTGTTATTGTACAAGATTTAGATGTAAGATTTTTTTTATTTAAGAATTTCTCCGTTTTTTTCTTTCTGTATTTTACATTTGAGCACAATTGTTGAAATAAAACCATAAACAAATTTAAATCAAGCACTTTCAAGGACGAACGTTTGCTTTTAAGTACTTTCCAGGCCTTAAATCCACATGTCTGAAATTCAAGCACTTTCAAGAAGTGTGGGAACCCTGTATAGGCTTTTTATTATGGTTACATCTGGCATCCACAATACTTCAGCATATAAATAGCATTTTAAAAACTTTGAAGACCGTTTTTCATTTAGACGTTTCAATATAGACGTACAATATTGAACAACTGTATTGATCCACTTCAAATGTTAACTACTGTATTGTGTATATATATTTAATAATCTAGCACAAGACTCACTTGCTCTGCTTCACCGACTCCATCCACTGCTGTCAGGGCAGGAGCTCCCAGATGAACCCAGAGATCCAGCGCCTGCAGGGAAATTAAGGATTCTAACAGACACAGGATCATATTCCCATTTTTAAAAAAAAAAGGGATTTGTTGCACATTAATTACATGTGCAATTAAGCGGATCGTCCAAATTTAAATAAATAATATAGTAAAGTGCTTGAACTAATCTGTTTTAGATGATTGTACAGTTGCTATGGTGACACGACAACTATAGTAATTGATCTGTTGTGGTGATTCTACAGTTGCTGTG
>CAIGQV010016226.1:848822-858934 GCA_903798115.1 Danio jaintianensis | reverse complement strand
TTGTGGTGACTCTACAGTTGCTATGGTAACACAACAACTATAGTAATTGATCTGTTGTGGTGACTCTACAGTTGCTATGGTAACACAACAACTATAGTAATATAAACAAATGATCCAATACCGTATTTTTCTACAATTATAGGGTATATAACACTAAAACACACCACAGTTTACTATAGTAAATCTAAAGTATATGACGGTAATTATTACGGTTCATCAGTTCACTACAGTTAATACTTTAAAATGTTAGAAATACAATAGTACATGCAGTAGAATACACTTTACTATAGTATGGTTTAAAAACACTACAGTATTTACTATAAATTAATATTGAATTAATTAAAATTAATTAACACTTGGAAATGAATTCTTCATCTGTGTGATTAAATCTGTGAAATATTACACAAATTGGACCAATCCTAAAAAATAATTAAAAAGGTAAACACAGAGAGACTGAAATGGATACTCGGAGCAGTAAGATGACCGCCAGCAGGCCAAACGCTGGCATGTAGTAGCCGATGGAGACAAACCGAGACAGAGAAGGCAACAAGTAAAAGTAATATGACTGATGAAGACGCTCCAGGAGATTGTTGAGTTTACGGACCATTCCCTCCAGCAGTCTGACGAACACAACAGAGGAGAAGAGGAAAGGAGGATTGAAGGAGCATTAAGACATATTAGTATATTTGATTATTATAAGTATATTAAATCTAATCTATATAAGATTCAGATACAGGTCAAAACCTGCCCAAAGGGAATGAGAAACAGCCCATTTGTATCTACAGAATAATGAAGCTTTAAATAGGAAAATAGGAAACAAGATTAAAGGTTTAAACAAGATGCTAATGGTCTAATCCGATTCAATGATTTATGCTAAGCTAAAAGTGCTCCATAGGACTGAAATTAATATAAAAGCTAAAAATAGGATTTTGTTTTAAAACAAGATGCTAACGGTCTAATCCGATTCAATGACTTATGCTAAGCTAAAAGTGCTACAGTCAGACCTGGAGATCTGTTAAATGGTTATACTCTGTTTAACAAGATGCTAATGGTCTAATCTGATTAAATGAGGTATGCTAAGCTAAGCTAAAATTGCTCCAAATTACTTAAATTAATATAAAAGCTTAAAATTTTTTTTTTTTTTTTAATACAAGATGCTAATGGTCTAATCCGATTCAATTATTTATGCTAAGCTAAGCTAACAAGATGGTAATGGTCTAATCCGATTCAATTATTTATGCTAAGCTAAGCTAACAAGATGGTAATGGTCTAATCCGATTCAATTGTTTATGCTAAGCTAAAAGTGCTACAGTCCGACCTGGAGATCGGTTGAATGGATTCAGAAATGGTAAAACTCAACTGTTCAACAAGATGCTTAAGGTCTAATGATTTATGCTAAGCTAAGCTAATTTAATAAGCCTATTTAAAAAAAAAAAAAGGATTGTGTGGATTGAAGCTGATGTGTAGTTTCCCCCCGTCTGCTGGTTTCTTGAGTACCTGCCAATGGTGGTTGCGTCCATCTTATAGTGTCTGAAACTGTTGATGCCGCGGATTGAAGCGGCTTCGATGTGATATCGGAGGAAGAGTCCGTGATCTCCCCAAGAGCGTCCTGAAGCTTGTTTTAACACCATCAGCATCATGGTCTGAGCCGCGTGCGTGTAGCCCTCAGCAGAGTCCCAGTCGTTCCTCTGGAGCTACAACACAGAAATTCACTTTCAGACTACTTACCCTTAAAAAGACAAACAGTGGAGAACAGTGGCTCAGATAAAAAAAAAAAAAAAAAAAAAGGTCTAATCCGATTCAATGATTTATGCTAAGCTAAAAGTGCTCCATATTACTTAAATGAACTCTGTTTAACGATGCTAATGGGCTAATACAATTCAATGATTTATGCTAAGCTAAGCTAAAAGTGCTCCATATTAATTATTATAAAAGCTTATGGTCTAATGGTTTAAACAAGATGCTAATGGTCTAATCAATCTGATCAATGATTTATGCTAAGCTGCGTGTTTTTATATCTCAGAACAAAGTGAAATAAAGAAATATAAAGTAATTATTTAACGAGTGCAGATCGTGACCTTTTGAATTACATTCTACCTTTCCCTGAATGGTGCACAGAACGCTGAGCTTCTGACAGAACGCATAGAAGAGATTGGCCAGGTCCAGATTAGGCAGCTGACCATTGAGTCCCTCTAAAACCAAATCCAGGCTGGTGATGACATCACTGCTGAGCTCCAATGACAGAGCAGCCTGAATCGAACCCGCGCGACCCTGCAGAGGAGAGTAATCCATTCCTGAATTACAGAGAGACCAAAACATTAACAATGTCAATCCGCTTGATAAAGGACACCTAATATGCAAAAATGACTTTTCTAAGGGGTTTAAACCCAGTTGTGTGTCAGCAGTGTGTGAATATCTCCAACCTCTAATGGTTAACATGAATTAATTTGTTCTAATCAGACTTGATAAAAACAGTCTGCAGACACACTTTGATTGACATTCTCCCTTTGTACGCGTCATCAGAGGGGGAAAGCCCCGCCCACTAGTGCCCATCTCTCCCTCATTAGCATAAACAGCAGCCCTGAGTGGAAGCAGCCGTCTGTCCATTAGCCATTAGAGTGTTTGAGCTGCTGAAGATAATGTCAGCATAGACCAAGAGGATTCTAGATGTGGAGTTTTAGATGAACAGCGACAGGAGTCTCCATAGACTGACAGAAGCATGAAGCACACACTGACCAACGACAACATGCACACCTGACGAGCACTGATAAGGCTAGTCCTGTTTTACATCTGTCACTATGGTAACGCACAGGCATCTGTAGCTCCGCCCTCTTCTGAAAAGAGCACAATCTCATTTGCATTTAAAGCGACAGTCACCAAAACGCCACAATTAGGATCAAAGCCTAAAAGGGTCAGTTTCAGAGAGTTAGAAAACATTATCTGTGTGCTATTTTGAGCTCAAACTTCACTACACACATCAGAGACAGCAGAGACGCATTTTACATCTTGTAAAAAAGGGGTAATAGATCTCGTTTAAAATGTGGAGTAAGATGTAAATGTGTACGCACCTGTAATGTTAGTGTGGTGGTATCCCTCCAGCCAGGCCTGCATACCGATCAGATCATGCTCATTCACCAAAAAGATGATGTCTTTGGCCCAGTAAACCTGATCTTTGGGGGGAAAAAATATAAAATAAATCTCATTCTGATACCAATAGAGGCCATAAGGATGCATAATATAATAAAACTGAAATTTCTCTAAGAAATGCAATGGATTTTTTCACCAGAGATACAGTTGACGTCACAATTATTCACCCTCCTGTATTTTTACAATTTTAACTATTTTTCAGATATTCATTCAATTTCCTTTGGCTTAGTCCCTTCACTCATCAGGGGTCGCCACAGCAGAATGAACCACCAACTATTCCAGCATATGTTTTACACAGCGGATGCCCTTCCAGTTGCAACCCAGTACTGGGAAACACCCATACACACACACACACACACACTCATACACTACGGCCAATTTAGTTCATCAATTCCCTATAGTGCATGTGTTTGGACTGTGGGGGAAACCGGAGCACCCGGAGGAAACCCACGCCAACACGGGGAGAACATGCAAACTCCACACAGAAATGCCAACTGACCCAGCCGGGACTCGAACCAGCAACCTTCTTGCTGTGAGGCCACAGTGCTAACCACTGAGCCACCATGCTGCCCCTTCTTTTTCAGATATTTCCCAAGTGATTTTTCATAGAGCAAGAACATTTTCACAGTATTTCCTATAATATTTTTTCTTCTTGAAATGTATTTATTTATTTGGCTAGTTTTAAGGTTCATTTATTTCCTGCAGAGCAATACTCAGACTGAATTATTGCAGAAATTACATCAATTCAAAACTCCAAAAATAAAATTAAATATAGTAAAAACATCCCTTGCACAAAAACACTCCAAGTAAACACAAGCTGCACCGAAACACACATCCATTCATACACAACCTTCATCCGTGCCCGAGATCAAGATGCTTAAAAAGCTAAAAGAAGTTAAATGAGTTTTGTAAATTAATTTGAGTCAATAATTCAGAATCAGAAAGAGTCTTACTCCTGAAATACTGTGCGAGGCCAAGCAGGATCCCGACAGCCTGGTTGTTGATACTTCCAGGACTGCAGGGGGCGCTGATCACGAGCGCTTCTGTCCGAGGAGCTCGCGGCGCCCGCAAAATCCCATAAACATTAGTGCCCCGAACCATCTGAATAAAACAGCACATTTCATTCCGGCATACTTCAGCTTTAGTTCATTTTTGAAACATTAAAGCCGTCTTGTCTTTTGCTAAATGCCCACGTTATTAGTTTTAGAGGTAACATTTTTTTATTTTCCACCTTTTCCACAACCAGCCTGCAGACTTTTAACTTATGGAAAAAAATATATATATAAATGTATAAAATGAATATAAATATTAAAAAAAAATGAAGTAGTAAAATAAAAAAGGTAATAAAACAATCAAATAAAGTAATAAAGTAATTAATTAAATAAAAATAAATAATAAAATAAATTAAATAATAAAATAAATAAGTAGAAAAATAAACAAATTAATTAATTAATTAATTAAATAAATAAAATATAATAAAATAATATAATAATATATAATAAAATAAATAATGTAATAACAAACAAATAACAAAAAAAAAGTAATAAAATCAATAAGGTAATAAAATTAATTTAAGTAATTAAGTAATAAAATAAAACAAAGCAATAAAAAAAGTAATTAATTAATTAAAAATAAATAAATTAAATAAATAATAAAATAAATGTAATAAAATAAACAAAAAATAATAAAATAAAAATAATAAAATAAATAAATAAACAAATTAATTAATTCGTAAAATAAATAAAACAAATAAAAAAGTAATAACAAACAAATAATAAAATAAATAAAATATATAAAGTAATAAAAAATCATAAATAAAGTAATAAAATAAATAAGGTAATAAAATAATTAAATAAATAAATTAAGTAATAAAGTAACAAAATAAAACAAAGCAATAAAACAATAATTAACTAAGTAAAAAGTAATTAACAAATAAATTAAATTAATAAATTAAATAAATAAATTAAAGTAATACAATAAAAAATAAATAAAGTAATAAAATAAATAAGGTAATAAAATAATTAAATAAATTAATTAAGTAATAAAGTAACAAAATAAAACAAAGCAATAAAACAATTAACTAAGTAAAAAGTAATCAACAAATAAATTAAATTAAATAAATAAATAAAAGTAATACAATAAAAAATAAATAAAGTAATAACATAAAGAAACAATAAAATAAATAAAATATATAAACGAAGTAATAAAAAATAAAGTAAAAGTAATAAAATAAATAAATAAATATTAAACAAATAATAACAAACAAACAATAAAATAAATTAAATAAATAAAGCAATAAAATAAATAAACAAAAACTAATAAAACAAACAAATATATAAAAGAGTGTCGAGAGTATTCGTGGTCTGCTCTTCTGTTTTCAAGTACAAATGACTTCCGTTATTATTATTATTAATATTTCACAGGAATGCATAACGAATCTATCATTTTTCTGCCTAAAACTTTACATTCCCAGGTTTATATATTCCCATAAAATACAACTGCTGGACTCACGTATCTCTCCTTGTTCTCATCAGGGAAGGGCAGTTTTCGAGAAAAGCTCTGGGTGAAAACCTCCAGTCCTCGAGCCTGCATCGCCTTCACCAGCCACTCCACCGGCATCCCACTGCCAGACACAGACAAACGAGCACACTCATAATAACCAATAATCATTCATAACAGGCTTGCAGCCAACCTGGTGAAAAGGGTGCTTCTTTTTTTCTCTTTTTATATGATTATTAATATATTACCATATTTTCTATTTAATCGTGGGGTTTAAATACTGCATTTTAAGCACTATTTTCTGCTGGATTAGTTTCTCATCATAACCACACTTTGAGGTACCAAAAACATTTCAGAATAAAGAAATATGAAACAAAATACTTATTTTTAAAATACACATGCATTACATCATATATCATTAGGGAAAAAAAAGGAGTTAAAGTATTACATAAAAACAAACAAACTGTAGGCTATTGCCATTTATTGGGAAAATAAACTGGCCAGCACAGTCAGAATTTGGCCATATGAAAAATTTAAACATAATAATATTAATAATGTAGAGCTTCAATTTTTCTAGTCTCTTTTATAGGATAACAATAATAGCCAAATTAGTATTCAAATTAACTTTAAAGGTGCTGTATGTAAGTGTTTGACTCTTCTAAAAGCATTAAAACACCATCATATGTTTGCAGATATTCAGAAACATGCTGAGTGAACATTCATGTTTATCTGAAAAACAATGCTGAAGTCAGATATTCTGCTTTGAACATGTGTTTTCAGTGCCTGTCTTTGTTTTGGTCCCTTTAACCCGCCCAATACCACTTTAGCCAATTATATTTCAGCACCCCGGGTTGCCTTGATGTAAAACAGCGTATTTCATTCATTCATTCAGAAAGGCTCACAAAGCATGCGTCCGTGACCGAAATGTGACCACCGGTGGACAGTAGCAGACTCCGAAATGAGATGCAGATTCAGAGTTCCATATGAGGTTATTAATTAGCAAATAATATAAATATTACGAACGTAAACATTAGGTGAGCAGGTTACATTGTAACCCCGTGTCCTAACAACACGCTACGTGACGAGATACGCAGTGATGAGCAATTTGACTGTTTGCACCAGACGAAACATGACAGAAATGTAAATACAGCCATTCAGAAGCACAGAATATGCACTCACTCACCAAATGGTAAGGTTTATAATCTATTTAACGCATATTAACCCTCTTTAACAAACACAAAAAAAAAATCACAAACATGATTTTGTAAATGTGAATTGTGTTGTGGATGTATGAATTTTATTTTGTAAATGTATTATTTTTAAGACTGATCTGACTGCATAGATACACACTGCAGGACTATCTAGAGAGGCGTTCAATTGCTGCTGCGTTCATACTGCATGGTGTTCAGAGACAGGAGGATAAACACTATCTAGGGACCATCTCTTTAATACTTTCATTGATAAAAAAGCACTACTACTTACTCTGCTTTTCGTTTGTGAGCATCAAACTCTTTAGCAGTAGCGAGCGCTCGTTCTCCCGCAGAAAAACGCTCCTCCACCATCGTGGAGCCCATGGCGTTCTCTGACATGTACGTGCGCAGCGTGAAGGGCTCGAACGCCAGACCCATGAACCACACTATCGCCGCCAGGTAGCACACCACGCTGCAGAAACACAGAGCAAGGTTATTTTAGTAAACAAAAACTAAAACTATTGGTCAAAATACATTGGTAACAGTTTAAGTCACAATCCATGCTATTAACAAACCATTAACTAAATCTATTAGCTCACTAAACTGCTAATTAGATGCTTATTAATAGTTATTAGTGTATCAGCTGGGTTTAGGTATTGGGTAGGATTGGGGACGTAAAATAAGATCATACTTTATAGCTACTAATTTACAGTTAATATCTTAATAATAGTCAGTAGTTAATGGTGTGAATTGTGACCTAAACTAACGTGTTGCAAGTACATTTTCTTTAACTGAAATCAAAATAAGTGAAAAAGTAAAACTAAACAAAACTAACTGAAATGAATAATTAACAAAAATAATAACAGTTACTAATAATAATAGCACTTATTCCGTCGTGGAAAATCTGACCTGCTGCTAAAGCATGTCTAATATATATATATATATATATATATATTTTTTTTTTTTTTCCATATTAATATAAAATATTAACATTATATGTTATATAGTATTAACAATTTTGTCCATGTCTGTATTTACAGCAGCACATTTCAGATGTGTGAGTGAATGCGTACCATATGGGTGTGTTGAGGCGGGTCAGCAGGTTGGTCAGGGCTTTTCTGCGATTCGGGTCGGATAACAAACCCATGATGAACACTTACAGCTCTGCTTCAAGAGACATGACAAATAAAAAAATAGCTTTATCTGAGAAAATACTGCATAATAATAACTCAAATCATGCAGTGTGACATTTCTGAACATTCATTCATTCATTTTCTTTTCGGCTTAGTCCCTTTACTAATCTAGGGTCGCCACAGCGGAATGAACCGCCAACTTATCCAGCATATGTTTTACGCAGCGGATACCCTTCTATCCGCAACCCATCATTGGGAAACACCCATAGACTCTCATTCACACACTACGGCCAATTTAGTTCATCAATTCCCCTATAGCGCATGTGTTTGGGCTGTGGGGGAAACCAGAGC
This sequence comes from Danio jaintianensis, assembly GCA_903798115.1. Lineage (NCBI taxonomy): Eukaryota > Metazoa > Chordata > Actinopteri > Cypriniformes > Danionidae > Danio > Danio jaintianensis. The sequence continues at coordinate 850,614 of CAIGQV010016226.1, read as the reverse complement.
ACCCGGAGGAAACCCACGCCAACACGGGGAGAACATGCAAACTCCACACAGAAATGCCAACTGACCCAGCTGAGGATCGAACCAGCGACGTTCTTGCTGTGAGGCGACAGCGCTACCCACTGCGCCACCGCAGTCATTTCTGAACAGATCATGTTTATTCACTACATAAAGGTGTACAGTAGCCAATATTTGAAGTTCAAAGTTGTCCTAAAACTATTCCCCAACACACATTCTTTGTCTTAGGAATATATAAATTTTGATCACTTCAAATGTTGAGGACTGTAAATCACTTCTACGTATCACATAATAATTTCTGTGCCAACATGCAACAGCCATACACATACATATACACACACACAAACGCATTTTATATGTATGTCTATATAATATAAACGCTATATATATATATATTAGTATATATAGAGAGAGACTTTAATACAGCATGGCTCAAAAACACTGTAGTATCTACTATAAATTACTATTTCATTTCTTTTTCAAATGGGATCCAATGACTTCAGGACTTTCGGCTTTGATTTAAAGACTTAAATTGTGCAAATTAATTATTTTAGGGGCAAATTAAAACCTTATTAGAGGCGCAGAAACACTGACAAAGATTAGTTCAGCACATAAAGCCACAGAGGGGGAAAATTAACCATAGAAATCCATTGTTACACATAATACACATAATAATAGCTGCAATAATAACGATAAGATATTGTACATAGGCATAACAACAGCTTCTATATTAAATCCAAATGATTTCAATAATGGTAATAAAGAAAAATACTATAAAATAATACCAAATCTAATAAACGAAGAGGCTAATATGACAAAGCTATTGATGACAGGAAACTGCGAAATGAAAATACCACTTTCATACAAAACATACAGCCACGACACACTAGTATAATTAAAAGACACAATTAAAATAACAATATTCAGATTTTTGCGTTAATTGGATGAATTACCTGAAGAGAAATTGTGATTTGTTGCTGTATAGATTCTGATGCTAGCTCATCTCCTGCGAGGGACACAATAAGATACACGGTTTCAGAATTACCACAAAAATGAATGCTGAAATCGGTACAAATTAAAGTGTATACATGTACATGTATGTGTCGTCCTTACCTTGAAAACGTCAAACATTAAAGCAGAGTTTCATCGGCAGCTGCAGTGCATTCATTTATTCACACTCCTGTTCCGTGTTTCGGACGGAAGTAATACGGCACGGACCAACTTCCTGCTAGTGACTATGAATGGGCGTAATCGTGATTGAAGCCATAATAAAGATATTATTTACATTACGTTAGCACACTATACATTGATTATATAATAATAACAACATATTTATCAAGTCTGCTTGTCAATGCTCCTTCTCTTTTTTCAGTATCACAATGTATTATTAATTTAAATGATCATTTATTATTAAAAAGTCAGTAAATGAGTATAAACGTATTATCAAACGTAATAAAATACATATAAATACATGATCTAATGGATAAACTAAGGAATTAATGCAATTGAATCAAAATTAGTACTAAGAAGCTTAAATACATCGATTTTCATATATTATTGATGTGTGTGTGTGTGTGTGTGTGTGTGTGTGTGTGTGTGTGTGTGTGTGTGTGTGTGTGTGTGTGTGTGTGTGTGTGTGTGTGTCATTAAAACCAACCCTGCTGAAAAAAACAGCATATGCTGGTATGTTTTGATGCTGGTCTCAATGCTGGTTTTGCTGGTCTCAATGTTGGTCCTGCTGGTCTCAATGCTGGTTTTGCTGGTCTCAATGCTGGTC
>CAIGQV010016226.1:822802-848812 GCA_903798115.1 Danio jaintianensis | reverse complement strand
TGGTCCTGCTGGTCTCAATGCTGGTTTTGCTGGTCTCAATGCTGGTCCTGCTGGTCTCAATGCTGGTCCTGCTGGTCTCAATGCTGGTCCTGCTGGTCTCAATGCTGGTTTTGCTGGTTTCAATGCTGGTTTTGCTGGTCTCAATGCTGGTCAGGAGCAGCACTGAGACCAGCAAAACCAGCATTGAGACCAGCACTGAAACCAGCAAGACCAGCACTGAAACCAGCAAGACCAGCATACCAGCATCAAAACATACCTTACCAGCATATGCTGTTTTTTTCAGCAGGAAAACGATCGAGTTAATGAATTAATAAAAGAAAGAGTAAAAGCTTAAGTCATGACTAGATATTAAAAGTTGCAAGACAATAATTAAAAGGTAAACAAGACTATAATAACAGCCAAAATCAATATAAACGCATTTGTTGATATTCTCCAATACCCGAACCAGATTTATTTACCATAAATATGCCTTCTTATCACGGTATTTAAGAAAATGACATTATTTTACAGCTTAATCAAAGCTATCTGCAAGAGAAAAGTGCTCATAACCACTGCTGTTTATTGCATGCCAACATTTACAAGTTGTTTTCATTATTTAACTAACCACCGACTTCCAAAGTTCCCACAAACACTAAACACACACAAGACAAACGCAGCTGAAGGGTGTACATTAGAGACAACACACTTAAATAAACTTAATGTCGAGGTTTTCATGAAAACAATTATGAAGATTTGCCACAATCCCGTTTCTTAAAAAACACCGATGCCATCGTGCAAGCATGCTAATATGCTATAATGCTAAAGTCAGACTTAAACATCAACATCTTCATCCAAATGCATTTTCATTGTCTCTGTATTTGAGAATTGATGATTTGATGACTTCTCAGACAAAAGGCTTGGGCTAGATATTCATTTTTCAGATGAACACTCATGAAGAAATGTGGATTTCCTTGATGATACAATCAGAGTCACTGTGAAAGGGAAAATAGCAGAGACTTACATTTGAAGAGCAAATTATTCGCCCTCCTGTCAAAATTGTATTATTTTTAAAACATTTCCCAAGTGATGTTTAACAGAATAAAGCAATTTTTTTGTTTGTTTATTTATTGCCACATCATCAATTTCATGGCAAGATCAATATCCACTCAAATAAATAAATAAATCATGGTGAAGTTCATCATTAACTGTTTGTAACCTTTTATTTAATTTGTCTTTTTTTTTTTTTTTTATACATGTTGTCAGACTCCCTTAGCATCAGTCTAAATCTGTTAAAATCGAATGCTATTAGATTTAATCGGTTAAAAAGTATAAATATGCTATAAATTAGGGCTGCACGATATTGGAAACATTTGACATTGCGACATTTTGTTTTCTGTGATTTATATTGCGATAAGAAAATGATTTCACGAGACATAGCTCTATTGGGAAAGAATTCATTAAATTGGACTGATCTGGCAGTATTCTGGAAGATAATGGGGATTATTCTGGATTATTTTTGGGAAGATAGAAGTGAAATATTTTACATCACAGTATTCAGGTACGGAAACTGAATAATCAAATGTAAAATAACACTGTATGGTCTTAATTGTATAAATAATTCTATACAACAATTTCTTGTGCCTGAATACTTTAAACTCGGGTGCCTGAATGCTTACAGTCGCTGGCCTTAAAAACGCATGCAAACGATCAACTTTCACTCCATTATGGTTAAACTCTTCAGTGAATCCAAAAATCTTCTGGTTCTGAACTATGGCTCTTGGTAAAGTAATGTAATGTGTATTTATATTGCGCATTTATCGTGTATGGCCATACACCCAAAGCGCTTCACAATCATAAGGGGGTCTCTCCACACCACCACCAGTGTGCAGCATCCACTTGGATAATGCAACGGCAGCCACAGGACAACGGCGCCAGTGCGCTCACCACACACCAGCTATAGGTGGAGTGGAGAGACAGTGATAGAGCCAATTCGGTGGATGGGGATGATTAGGAGGCCATGATGGATAAGGGCCGATGGAGGGAATTTGGCCATGTAAGAGTAGGGTTACACCCCTACTCTTTACGAGAAGTGCCATGGGATTTTTAATGACCACAGAGAGTCGGGACGTCAGTTTAATGTCTCATCCAAAAGACTGCGCTCACTGACAGTATAGTGTCGCCTTCACTATACTGGGGCATTGGGGCTCACACAGACCGCAGGTTGAGCGCCCCCTGCTGGCCTCACTAACACCACTTCCAACAGCAACCTAGTTTTCCCATGTGGTCTCTCATCCAGGTACTGAGCAGGCTCAGTCCTGCTTAGCTTCAGTGAGTAACCGGTCTTGGGCTGCAGGGTGATATGGCTGTGGCCGATGTGTGGTAAAATATAATCCCAACATATAAACTCAACATTGCACTTCATGCGATGTGACTATTGCGGATGTGCACATTGCGATCTCGATGCTGAAACCATATATTGTGCAGCCCTAGTATAAATATCTCTAGTTGTGGAAAAAGCCAGATCCAATTAGTTTAACTCTATGAGGTTTATTTAATATTCGCGGGCAAAAATGATGCAAAAGCTGAATATTAGTATCTTGCAAAATATTATGTACTGTCATCATGGCAAAGACAAAAGAAATGAAGTCATTAAAAATATAAAATCTTCTCAGGTAAACATCCCGTCAGAAATATTTAAAAAATAATTACAATTTTCACAGGAGGGTGAATAATTTCATCTTCATGTCTTTTTTTATGCATTATTGTTAACAAATACGACAGCTGTTAAAATAAATTAAATAAAGCGTACAATAAATGATCATAAATCAATATCTGTTAAAATAAATTAAATAAAACGTACAATAAACCATACCCCCGGCTCAAAGAGAGTCGGCGTACAGTGCTGGAGGTGGAAGGAGATCGATGTCTGCAAACTGGAAGTTTTCTACTTCTCTGTTAAGTGAAGATTGCAGTCTTAGTCTCTTTTAAACAATGGTCTCAAACTTAATTCCGGGAGGGCCGCAGCTCTGCATAGTTTAGCTCCAGCCACCTCCAACTCACACCTGCTTAATAGTCTATAGTAGCCTTGAACACCTTGATTAGTTGCATCAGCTGTGTTTGATTAGGGTTGCAGCAAAACTGTGCAGAGCTGCGGCACTCCAGGAATCCAGTTTGAGACCTATGCTTTAAAACATACTCAGATTTTAATATTTGTCAGAAAGATGTTTTAATCATTCAGTCATATACAGTATCATATATTCGTATTTAATGCCACAGCAGCAACAACGGCTATTTCCATGCAATTTAAAACAATTAATTAAAATAAATACAATAAAAACCACAAGCAAATAAATGTATAAATTAAATCAGATGTTTAACTTTAATATATGACTTTTTTTCTGGTAATGGCTTTGCTGAATATCTCTTTGAGTGAGTTCACTTCATTAAAAACTTGCTGTATTTCATCATTCAGATTGTGAATGTGTTCATGTTTGGAAATAAACTTGCCTATTAAGCCATCAATTGCATGGAATTGCTCCACTGCCAGTACAATAACCTGAATTATTTTAAAAGACCCTATAGGAGTTTAAATTATACATTATTATTCACTGTATTTTGAAGTGTGCATGATATCAATATCGTGCCTGTTCAGGATCACAATACATTGCACATTGGCATTTCTACTTAAAATGTTCTTCAGCCAATCAGAATCAAGCATTCAACAGTAAGTGTAAGTATAAGTATAAAAAAAGGAATGATTAATTTGCATCGATCAAACTCACTGTGTGTGGTGGTCTTCAATACTCCAATCACTGAAAGTATGAGCAGCAGAAGAGTTGCTATCAACTGCGGAGAGAGCAAAAAACATTTAATGATTAAACAATAACACACAAATCATTACAATAAGATCTAAACTATAATATATACACATTAAATACCTAAAGGAATACGAAAAATAAATTAATTTAAGCAAATATTAAAAAAGAAATTGTGAAAGAGTGGTTCAGGAAACATTCGACATCAATGGAGTGGCCAGCCCAGAGTCCAGACCTTAACCCTATTGAAAATATTTGCACAGCAGTCTGACTCTCACCATCAATACAAGATCTTGGTGAAATATTAATGCAATAAATGTTGTGACATTGCAGAAGCATATTAAAATGATGCCATAGTGATAATTAAAGCTAAAGACAGTCCAACAAAATATTAGAGTGTGTATTATTAGAGGTTTTTTTTTCTTTTCTGAACAGGCAGTGTATATATAAACATTGCTCTGAGCTTGTTAAAATGCACACTTACATATATCAGGCAAAGAGACAGCTCTGTTCTGACTCCTGGAAAGAGAGAAATAAATAAATAGAGGTTTTATAGATAATCTATTGACCTTGTTCAATTAAGCTTGTTTTTCCTGATTCAGTTTCCTTTGGGAGAAATGACTAGGAATAATAAACGGTAGAAAACGGTCAAACTACTCGTGCTTCAAACAAGTGTGTTCATGAATATACACAAAAGGAAGAATAATATAAGAAGAAAATATGAGTTTGTTGCATAACGAGCTGTTTTTGACGTCTAAAAATCAATGGAAGTGAATGACAATGGAAGTCTGGAGCCAAAAAGATTTCTCCTGCTCGTATGTGAAGAATACGCTCAATAAATAGTCTATAGATATTTGTAAAGCTCAGCCCAAAGGCACTTTTATGAAAGGGGAAAAAAAACAAAAACTTACATATTCTCAGTTGACAGAGAGAAAGTGTCATCTTCATACATCCACTCTTCACTGTCATCAGTGACTGGAAGCCAACAGAACACACAGAAAAGAAAATTAATATTATACATCATGATTTTTGCTCTTGATGATGAACTGAGCGACACGGTGGCTCAGTGGTTAGCACTGTCGTCTCGCAGCAAGAAGGGCGCTGGTTCGAGTCCCGGCTGGGTCAGTTGGTGTTTCTGTGTGGAGTTTGCATGTTCTCCCCGTGTTGGCGTGGGTTTCCTCCGGGTGCTCCGGTTTCCCCCACAGTCCAAACACATGCGCTATAGGGGAATTGATTGACTAAATTGGTCGTAGTGTATGAGTGTGTGTGTGTGAGAATGAGTGTGTATGGGTGTTTCCCAGTACTGGGTTGCATCTGGAAAGGCATCCGCTGCGTGAATGAATGAATGAATGAATGAATGAATAAAATAAACACCTAACGTGGTGAAATACAGTTAAGGACAAATTTACTAGCTCTTCTGTTATATTAATTATTTATCAAACAATTTCTCTATTAACTCCACCATGATTATTTATTTGACAGGTAATACAATCAAATCTAATATTTCCATTTGCAGTAAATAAGAAAACATGTTATGGACACTTTCATTACAGCTATAAAAAAAAGAGAAGATAGTTTTTTCAAGTTCAAGAGTGCCAATATTTCATTATATGAAGGAAATAAAGAGAGAAACACTTACAGCTGCTTGTAAACACGTGATTCTGATGTGAGGACCTACAAATAGCAAACATGAAAATTATTTAGATCTACAGTAGACGCCCCTTTTCACAAAGGATGCAAAATGCGTCTCTGCTGTCTCTCGAGTGTGTAGTGAAGTTTGAGCTCAAAACAGCACACAGATAATATTTTCTAACTCTCTGAAACTGACCCTTTTAGGCTTTGATCCTAATTGTGGCATTTTGGTGACTGTCGCTTTAAATGCAAATGAGATTGTGCTCTTTTCAGAAGAGGGCGGAGCTACTAATGCCTGTTTTTATCAAGTCTGATTAGAACAAATACAATTAATTCATGTTCACCATTAGAGGCTGGAGATATTCACACACTGCTGACAGACACACAACTGGGGTTAAATATGATTTTTGCATAATAGGTCCCCTTTAATGCTTAAAAACGATCACATCATTCACTTCTTTCTAGCATTAATATGTCTATAGATAATTTTCTCCTTTACCTGCTGCTGAAACTAATGTTATCTCCATCGGTCTGGCCTCGTCCCGCAGCCTGCGAAACCTTTTTTCCGAGCTCAAGCATCTCCTTAATGTTCAGCTCCACATTCATCACGGATATGTAGCCATCTATAAACACAAAAAACTGATTAAAAGACGTTTCTCTTCCTGCATCAGTGAGACAAGAAAAGCTGTCACAGCAACAGACATTTCAATTATTCCCATTTATATTATATCCGATTGTATCCGATAATTGTGATAATGAACATGCATATTATTGATATCATGGCCACTTCAAAATACCCTGAATTTACATTTTTTGAGTGTCTTTTAATAATGTTCGGATTGCTGTGCACCAAATGCTTGAAGACTTAATTTACACAGCATTCTGTGACCATTTATAAGCCTTTTGTTCGTTAACTCTGTACAGTAAGGATCATTCATTCATTCATTTTCCTTCAGCTCCCTTTATTTATCAGGGGTTGCCACAGCGGAATGAACTGCCAATTTAACCAGCATATGTTTTACACAGCGGATGCCCTTCCATCTGCAACCCAGTACTGGGAAACACCCATACACTCTTGCATACAGTACGGCCAATTTACTTCATCGATTCCCCTACAGCGCATGTGTTTGGATTGTGGGGGAAACCGGAGCACCCGGAGGAAACCCACGCCAACACGGGGAGAACATGCAAACTCCACACAGAAATGTCAACTGACCCAGCCGGGACTCGAACCAGCGACCTTCTTGCTGTGAGGCCACAGTGCTAACCACTGAGCCACCGTGCCGCCCCTTACTTGCTTCAGAGTTGACAAAAAAAAACAAAATAACTCACTTTTCTGTAAGAGAGGAAAATTCTGTTTATAGAAATACCCGTGTGCATGTGGACAGCACCTAATAAGACATTTCCATCAACTCTTACATTTGTTGTTGGCGTCTCTGGCCAGCCATTTTCCCTTGGGGCAGTTTACGGTTCGGATGATGCTGATCAGATCTCCGCTCTTGACAGGCAGGTTGTATTTGCGGAGTTTGCTGTCCGACAGCACTCTGGCATGGTACATAGGCTCTTCCAGTCCTGTGATCTAATAAAAACACACACAGTTGAAGTCAGAATTATTCGCCCTCCTGTGAGTTTCTTTTTCAGATATTTCCCAAATGATGTTTAACAGATGCAGGAATTTTTCACAGTATTTCCTATAATATTTTTTCTTCTCGAGAAAGTCTTATTTGTTTTATTTCGGCTAGAATAAAAGCAGTTCTTAATTGTTTTAAACCCATTTTAATGTCAATATTATTCGCCCCCTTAAGCAATATAAGTTTTGGATTGTCTCCAGAACAAACCACTGTTATACAATGACTTGCCTAGTCACCCTAACTTTAACCTAATTAACCTAGTTAAGCCTTTAAATGTCACTTTAAGCTGAATACTAGCAAAATATCTAGTCAAATATTATGTGCTGTCATCATGGCAAAGAGAAAAGCAATCAGAAAAAAACTGTCCAAGCCTAAATGAAGCAGAATCGATTCAAAAGAGAAAAGCAATGACTTTGAAAATCTCCGAATTGATGCAGAATCAATCTGTCGAATGATTTTACACCACAGCCCTTTTATTTACATTAAAGCCATTTCAAACTGACCATCATCTACATGTAACAGGCTAACACTGAGTAGTGTTAACGCATTAGAATTTACTTTAAACTTCTTGTGCATCTCATTCCTCTTTTTATCCTTCTCCTTCTGCTCTTTCTTCTCCTTCTCCATACGCTGCTTCTCTTTCTTCTTCTGCTCTTTATCCTCATGGTGATCCGGGCTCCACTGCTTCTTTCTGAAAGAAGCACACAAATATGAATCCATTATGGTACATATTTCTAGATTATAACCAATTTTAAACACCCTGTAAAGTAATACCTGCTATCATGCTGAGTGTGTCCATTCTGATCTTCAGCTGAATTCGACCTTCAAGTATATAAATATGCAAACAAGCAAGTTAAATCAACTCAAATAAATGTATAATTTAGCTAGATTTGTATCTACGCACACTGCATATGAACACATGAAATGCAGCATCTGTTTGTAGGCAACAGTACAGTGAAATAAACGTTGACACACCATTGAGGCATGTGCCATACAGTCCTCCATGTTTCTTCTTTCTGTCAAACAAATTAACAAACGAGTCTATAATTGATAAGTAATTCACATAATGCTCCTATTAAAAATTATATCCAGCATACCTGATATGAAGCCCGCTTATATATATATATTTTATAAAAGGATAATTACCAATAACTCACCTCATTGCCGTTATCTGCATATGGATCTGAAGAAGAAAATGCATTAATCACATTTTCTTCAAGCCACAGACGTTCTGTAGCCGTTCTGCAAGTATAATACTCACTTTTAGGAGCTCCTTTATACTTCAATGAGCTTTGAGCAACTGGAAATTTGGGCACTGTCTCCACGTCCTCGTAGACATTGTCAAAAGGTTCCTGGAAACACCTCGGCTGAGAAGAACTGAAGAAAACAAGATGTCTGAATTAACATGCATTATCCAATTATCCTTATAATGTGCATATGTACAATATTTACTATATTTACTACAATATTTACTATACAATTTACAGTTGATGTCAGAGTTATTCGCCCTCCTGTATATTTTCCCCCCAATTTCTGTTAAAGGGAGAGAAGATTTTTTTCAACACATTTCAAAACATAATAGTTTTAATAACTCATTTCTAATAACTGATTTCGTTTCTCTTTGCCATGATGACAGCACATAATATTTGACTAGATATTTTACTAGTATTCAGCTTAAAGTGACATGTAAAGGCTTAACTAGGGTAATTAGGGTAAAGTTAGGGTAATTAGGCAAGTCATTGTATAACAGTGGTTTGTTCTGGAGACAATCCAAAACTAATATTGCTTAAGGGGGCGAATAATATTGAACTTAGCAATGAAAGAAATAATAAAAATAAAATATAATATGTAATATTTTGAAAAAAAAACCTTGCTTTGTTAAATATCTCTTGAGAAATATTTGAAACAGAATTTTAATTTCACGTCAGGGCATTAATAACGACGCTACCTAATTTTCTAACCATTATACAACCATCTAAAACTATATAATAATTATACAATTAATTTATTTCTTTTTATTTATGTTTTAATGGCATATCAGCAGCACTGTCTACATTCATGGCAACACTTGTACTAAATATTCAATATTCATTCATTTTCCTTCAGCTTAGTCCCTTATTTATCAGGGGTCACCACAGCGGAATGAACCGACAACTATTCCAGCATATGTTTTATGCAGCGGATGCCCTTTCAGCCGCAACCCAGTACTGGGAAACACCCATACACTCTCACATTCACACACTCATACACTACGGCCAATTTAGTTCATCAATTCCCCTATAGCGCATGTGTTTGGACTGTGGGGAAACCGGAGCACCCGGAGGAAACCCACGCCAACACAGGGAGAACATGCAAACTCCACACAGAAACACCATCTGACTCTGCCGGGACTCGAACCAGTGACCTTCTTGCTGTGAGGCCACAGTGCTAACCACTGAGCCACCGTGCCACCCAATATTCAATATATAATTAACAACCATAAATGTTTCTTAATAATCATTCATTTTACCAAATAAAAAAAAAATATATATATATATAAATAACAACACTGATAAAAAGTCATAAGCTCTTTCAGTTTGATCAATGATAATATTCTAAAATATTATATTAACACATTTTTTACCATCTCCCTTCAAATATTTCCTGAATAAAAAGGTTCTCTGTGTAATTATACAATAATATTCCACATAATGAAACGTTTACATTGGTTCTGATGAGCGCTGCTGCTCACTGCTGACGTTAGTGTGTGATCCGTTCACCCTGAGGTCAGAGGTCACCGTCTCTGTAGTGGATGCCAAAACCACCACATTTCTCTTCTCCTCTGAAGACTGACAGAAAACACAGTAAAAGAAAGTAAAATGCATTTATAAAGCACGTTAAACCTAGCAAACCCATCCAAAGCGAGTAAAAATTAATGAAAACAAAATGTATATGTAATATGTTTACAAACTGATATTTAACTGATCCCAGAACTCTGTGGTTAGCTGTTTTGGAAAATATAAATAATATAATGTTAACATATACTTTCTATGTGAATTTATGTTTTGAGTTTTTACTGCAAATGTCACATCCATAATGCAGGAATTGCTCTAATGTGACTATTAACTACTATTTTTAACTTATAGATAAAATATAGTCATTCTAATTCATTCATTCATTCATTCATTCATTCATTTTCCTTCGGCTTTATCAGGGGTCGCCACAGCGGAATAAACTGCCAACTATTCCAGCATATGTTTTACGCAGCGGATGCCCTTCCAGCAGCAACCCAGTACTGGGAAACACCCATACACTCACATTCACACACATACACTATGGCCAATCACCTATAGCGCATGTGTTTTGGACTGTGGGGGGGAAACCGGAGCACCCGGAGGAAACCCATGCCAACACGGGAGAACATGCAAACTCCACACAGAAGCACCAACTGACCCAGCCGGGACTCGAACCAGCGACCTTCTTGCTGTTGGGCCACAGTGCTAATTAACCACTGAGCCATTTAGAAATGCCCCTCCCCCCTCTTTGTGCTACCTGTAAAGCTAGGTTGTTGTCTTCATCTGCCGCCGGTGCTGGAGGAGACGAGTCTGAACCCACAAATTCAGTCGCCTCTAATTCCAGAGCGGCCAGATTTATGGCACTACTGTCTGCAGCTTCTGGAGCAGAAATATCGAAATCTGGAAATTCAGGAGGAGGCAGGCTTTCATCAAGAGCTGCATTTCCCGCAGTCAAAGTCTCGGGTACACTTTCTAGAAGGGGAGGAAAAAACAAACTGTACATATAAAATCTACAATTTTCTATAACTAAAATTTAGGCCTGTCACAATAAGGAATTTTTGTTGTGCGATATATTGTTAGGCCTGTCACAATAATCAATATCTGGACTTATGGCACAACACATGGACATGAGCTCAATCAATTTTGGTGATGCAGTATATATCGCCATACATAAAAAACAATCCTAGACACATTTTAGCTGATTGTGCAACATCTCTATCTCTACTGGAGGTGTCAGTACGGTTAATAAACACTCTAGTATTGACTATAAATGACTATAGTATATTCTCATGTGGGTGTCTGACGGCTGGAAATAGATCTGGTAGCAGATATCGCAGCCTCTGTTACTCTTTACCTTGTCAACATTTATTATCATTTATTTAGGATCTGTGTTTCACATTCTGACTCCAACACCTCATTATTAAACTGACTATAATTAAATGAAATATTCTTAAGAATGAAATATGATGTGTTCTTTGGAAGAGTTTACTTGCATTGTGATGATATTATATTGTCATTCTGCCATTATATAACGAGTGATATCAAAATGACAAAAATATCGTTTATCGCGATATATTTTGGTGCAATATAAAAAATATATAACGTGACAGGCCTACATATTGTCAAAGAAGTTGCGATATTATTGAGATCATTTCATGCCACTGATTATATAATTATAATACAACAGCATAATAATGTAAATAGCCATAAACACTTTCAAGAGACAAAGACTTTTCATTATTAAGGTCATTTAGATTCTGTAATATGATGTTTAAAGGTACGAGTATGTTAAAAAGGTTGATGTTAAAATGTCCTATTATATATATATATACAATGGGGGCAGTCGTGGCCTGGTGGTTAGAGTGTTGGACTCGTGATCCGAAGGTTGCTGGTTCGATACTCGGTACCAGCGGGAATTGGGGGTGGGGGGAGTGAATGACCAGCACTCTCCACCACCCTCAATACCACGACTGAGGTGAGTCCCTTGAGCAAGGCACCGTTCCCCCCAACTGCTCCCCGGGCGCCGCAGCATGGCTGCCCACTGCTCCGGGTGTGTGTTCACGGTATGTGTGTGTTCACTAACTGTGTGTGTGCACTTGGATGGGTTAAATGCAGAGCACAAATTCCAAGTATGGGACACCATACTTGGCCACACTACACTTCACTTCACTTCACTATATATACACTATTAAACGTCCAATTATAAACCTTGACACCGGTAAGGTAGAATGTAAATGTCATTGTAAAATGGCTTTATCAATATTTGTGAATTTGTAAATATTTACTGCAACACCACAAATGATTGAGCTCATCTCTAAGTATTGATTATAGTGACAGGCTTACTAAAATGATGATTATTTAAATCAGAAAGCAAGTTATGGAGAAATTATCATATTAATAGTAACACAAATATGACTACTAATGCTATTTCTTGCTTTCTAATAGACTAATTACTCTGTGACTGAATTTATTTATGCAGAACTGTCGAATTTGCCAGCTAATATAACCAAAGCTCATATATTTATTTAAAGCAGAAAGCAAGTTATAGACAAATTAAGACATGAGCTTTGGTTATATTAGCTGGCAAATTCGACAGTTCTGATTAAATAAATTCAGTCACAGGGTAATTAGTCTATTAAAAAGCAAGAAATAGCATTAGTAGTCATACTTGTGCTACAAAAATTGCCGCAATATTTTTACTACAACTTAAAAATGTGTTTTCTGTCAATATATATTTTTAACAATTTATTCCTGTGATGCAAATGTGAGTTTTCTGCATCGTTACTCTGGTCTTAAGTCACATTATCCGTCAGAAACTATTCTAATATTAATTATTAAATTCTTACTAATGATTCTTATAATTATCATCATCATTGTTCAAATTTTTGCTTTATTTTTGGGAAATGCACCCCTGGAAATTTCAGGATTTTTTAATGAACAGAAAATTTGAAAGGAACACTAACTATACATACACTACCAGACAGAAGTCATGTGGCCTATCCAAGTTTTAAGAACAGCAAATAATAACTTGACTTCTAGTTGATCATTTGGCATCAGAAGTGGCTTATATGAAAGGCAAAGGCCTCTAGATTACGCTTATTTTACCAAAATAAAATATGATCATGCCTTGATTTTTAATTATTTAACGAGGACAGTAAGGTCTGACTTTGCTTAGGCAAAAGTCTTAACAGAAATAATGTCCAGTACAGAATATAAAGTCATGGTGCAGTGGAAGAAGAATGAATATTGTGTCTGACTCCATGAGCTTGGAGGACTGCATCCATACATCTCTGCAATGACTCAAATCACTGATTAATAAAGTCATCTGGAATGGCAAAGAAAGCGTTCTTGCAGGACTCCCAGAGTTCATCAAGATTCTTTGGATTCATCTTCAATGCCTCCTCCTTAATCTTGCTCAATAATGTTCATGTCTGGTGACTGGGCTGGCCAATCCTGGAGCACCTTGACCTTCTTTGCTTTCAGGAACTTTGATGCGGAGGCTGAAGTATGAGAAGGAGCGCTATCCTGCTGGAGAATTTGCCCTCTCCTGTGGTTTGTAATGCAATGGGCAGCACAAATGTCTTGATACCTCAGGCTGTTGATGTTGCCGTCCACTCTGCAGATCTTTTGCACGCCCCCATACTGAATGGAACCCCAAACCATGATTTATCCTTCACCAAACTTGACTGATTTCTGTGAGAATCTTGGCTCCATGCGGGTTCCAGTAGGTCTTCTGCAGTATTGGTGATGATTGGGATGCAGTTCAACAGATGATTCAGCGGAGAAATCCACCTTCTAACACTTTTACAAATGATCAACTAGAAGTCAAGTTATTATTTGTTGCTCTTACAACTGGGATCGACGACAAGACTTCTGTCAGGTAGTATATATAATTAAAAACCACAAGCTAATGAATGCATAAACTAGATACGATTTTTGAAAGTAGAAGAGAATGAAAGAGAAATAGAAATGCATGAAGTGAATGAGATCTACAAACCGATAGTGAGTGTTTGGTTGATGCCACTGACGTCAGATCTGCTCTTATGTCTGCTGAGGTCCACATGTGGAGGTCTAGCAGGTTTAAAAGGCACAGGACCCAGAGATGCCAGATCAGGAAGAGTTTTGCGTTGCTTTTCAGGACGAATGAATCCACTGAGCTTCACTGCTGTGATGAAGGCTACGACACAGAGATATTACGTGATTTATTATGCATTGTGATAATATTATATTGTCATTCTGGTGGCATAAAATGGTCTTAAAATGACAATAATATAATTTATCGCACTATATTTTGGTGCAATATATCATACAACAAAAAAAATAGATATCATTACAGACCTAATCTAACCCTGGGATGTGACTATTGCGGATACACACATTGCAATATCAATGCTCAAATGATATATTGTTCAGCTCTAATTCATACAGTTTTACACTTACAGTGAGAGTTTCCAGTGATCTTCAATGGAGAATTCTCTGGACGGCAGATTTTAGACTTAGCAGGAGATGACGGACACTCATTGGGAAGCACTAGAGCTTTACTACAGCTGAAGCCCTTTGGTCTGCCGCACACCATCAAGTTCTTGTGGTTGAGCTTCCTTTTGGCTTTCTCTAACGTGCTCAGGACATGCTGGTGGTCAAAGAAGTGCGTTACACTACTAGAAGACGAATCAGTCAGAGATTCATTCGGTGAATTCTCCAAACTGGCACACGGGGATCCAAAATTTGATGGCATATTCTGGTGCACATCAACAGCTTCTGTATTCGAAGGCTCTTCTGATTTAAAAATACTGCTGTGTTTCACTAACCCCAGACCATTTTTACTGTATTGTTTGGTGCATACTGAAACTCTGGTCAAACTGAACGGCGTAGGGATTGGTTTCTTGATGAATTTAAGAGGCGAGATGACTCCCTTTGGAGGAGCAGGAGCTGAAGATTCATCCGTAATCGGCAACACAAGAGGCAAACGTCGAATTTTGAGCGACTGTCTGTTCTGGCCATCGCCATTCCTGCTGACTTCATGTAGTGTGTTCGGGAATGATATAGGACGTTTCCCTGAGTGTGTTTTCGGGTCTGATTGGGGTTGATTTGGGGTTTTGATATCCACAGATGAACATGAGCTCAGTGTTATCGGAGCTGAGCAGCTGACCGTGTATGTTGGGAGGCGTTTGGGTTTCTCAGGAAGCACAGGTCTGTATTTCCCCTGGATCTCCTCCTGGAACTTTGCTCTTATGGATTTGAAATTGGTGCACACTTCCTGTAGTCAACAACAACAAAATCAGTTTATTACAAACACATATTTTGGTTCACACATATTTGTGGCCCTGGAGCACAAAATGCACATAAATTCATAACGATCTGTTAAAAAAGGCACACATTATGGGTTAAAATGATTGATTTTTCTTTTATGCCAAAAATAATTTCAATATTAAGTAATTATCATGTTCCATGACAATATTGTCACAAATTTCCTAATTTTTGATTAGTTATATGCATTGCTAAGAATTTAATTTGGACAACTTTAAAGTCTATTCTTTCAATATTTTCATTTTTTTTTTAACCCTCATATTATAGACTTTCAAACAGCCAAATATTGACCTTTCCTTACAAACCATGCATCAATAAAAATTTATATCTCATGTTCAAAACATTAAACCTTAGGACTCGTTTTGTGGTATATTTGACAACTAAACCATTAAAAGCATTTGTAATTGAGGTAAAGTTGGTTTTATATTCGCACATTCTGACTTTCTACTTAATAATATCATTTCATAAAAGTATTATTGGCAAAGTCTAAACAGTGGAATCATATAGCAGCCAATGAATATCAAAGCACAACAATGTTCACAGTCAATTAAATAGTGCTAATGTTGTTTTAAAGTCATATTTACATGTGATTTCAGACCCAATATTCAAATTAGCATGGTAAACAACATGGGGAATGTTAAATGAACGAATATAAAACCAGCTTTACCTCAATATGATACACATTGTTCAGCTGAAATAAAATAATGTGCTTGTATATATATATAAATATATAATTGAATAAACTTCATGTAAACAAAATACACGTAACTGGTACGCTTTTAAATATGATTTAACCCCCTTTATTTACGTGACCAAAACAAGTAGATCTTTTGGCGTCTTGATATGTTGTTTGTTATCTAGAAGGTTACCTGTTCCATGTTTGTTTAATCTCCTCCTTTACCACTTATAGATTACATAAATATGACATAATATCTTCAAAACAGCCGCACAACACGTCGTGATGGCGGAGCAAGCTGATTGTTTAAACAGCAAACGGACACAAACTTACCAATCCTACTCTGATAAAGGCTTGGCTCATGAATATTAATTACTCTGCGTGCGTGTCGACTGCTAGTCCAATCTGATTGGATAATATGAAAGCGTTAAAGCGTGAGCACCTGTAGCGGGGAATTAAAGCGTCTTCATAATATTTTTTATATTATTAGACTAGTCAAATACTTGGTTTGCCAAAGGATAAACGCTGATAAATGTGCGTTGTTGTTGTTTTTTTTAAATAATATTTTATTAAGCAGATACTTGAATGACAGTAAGTACATGACATAACAGCATAGTATAGTCTGCCTGGTGTTAAACATACAGAGTAATAATGAAATACAGTTATGTAAACAACCAAAACATTAATCTTATTCCAACCCCCCCCCCAAAAATGTAAATAAATTAAAATAAATAAATAAAAATTATGCCAAGCACTAAAAGAAGAGTCTTTGTATTTCTTAATAATTTATTTGTTGCCCTCTGCTTTTATGCAGAACTGGGACAATCGGAATAACATTAAACTAATAATAAATAAATCTAAATGTAAATGCCATATTGCATTTAAAAGGTTAAAAAAAAGCCCAATGTACAGCATTAAAACTTATTCACACATTCATGAATTACTATTTTTTCATTTGGGAAAACAATGCACGTGTGAATGTGTTTTAATGCTCTACATACTATAGTAAAGTGTATATATTACAGTATCTACAACTCTTTGTTAACATACTGTAGTATTACTGTAGTATTAACTATAGTGATAAACTGTAATAAATACTGTAGTATATTTGAGTTTTCACTGTGGTAAACTGTGGTCTTTTGTAGTATAATAGTTGTAGAAACCCACATAGCAAAATATCTTTGGCCCAGCTCTGGCCCACACAATCAGCTTTTGCTTGGCCCACATGCTGCAGTGAATTACGGTACATGACTGGACCAGGTCTGGCTTCAAGAGAAGGGCCAAACATGAACCACATCTGGGCCAAGTCTCAGCCAAGTTAATTACCCATAACTGAGCCTGAACTGGGCCAAATATGTTGGTGTGTTACGACTGCAATGAAATTGATAAACCCATTAATCATTGCGCTTTAGGTGTGCTATGGGCGTGCTTTTTCTCGAAGTGACCGGATTGGTAGAATTTTTATGTCAATGTGGGTCAAGATAGGCCAAACTTACATGGCCCACATATCAATTATTAACATGTGGGCCAAATACTACATTTTACATCTGCCCCAAGTATTGTGTGCCGCCTTAAAGACGGTGCCACCTCTGCCAAACCAGGGCCATGTTTGGCCCACATGCTGTATGCAGGTGCCAGATGAATGCCTGCTGTTCCAGATTTATGCCAAATCTGGGCCAGAATTCTTTGCTACCTGGGAAAGTATTGGGTCATTTCTTTATATCACTATAGTTATTATGTGCCCATATTAACTAAAATAACCACAGTAGATTAATTCAAGTAGCCTACTTTGTTTAAAAGCACTATTTAACTTACTACAGTATTTTCTCTGGGTTGTGTTTTGGAGTTGAACGAATGTCCATAAACATAAGACAATTTTGTATTTACATTTAATAACCAATATCATGAATAGAAATTGAATATATAATATAAAGCATGCAGAAGTCATGATTAAATACATTTTGTAGGTCATGTATTTGCTTGGAGGTGGATCATTCTGGGAAAAATGTGAAAAAGATTTCTGTCAAATTCTGTCAATCATTAATAACAAACAGTGTTTGGACTGGACCGAGGTCTCAGATCAGATCAATCTCAATCCAGCGATCCCAGCTATGCCTACATTTGTGTTTTCTGTTTGTGCGCTTGGGATTTTTCTAGCATGTTTCAGTCATTGTGTGTCTGCTGCTGAATGTAGCAATGATTTACAGCAAACTTCAAGAAACAGGTAATGTATATTTACTTTTGAAGCTTTTAATTTTGTCCTTTGTTACTATATTTTGTGTGTGTGTTCAGGGCTAATGCTTCTTCAAGACACACCAGAGGAGTAAACACCCCCCCTCCTATTGACTGTAAACTAAAAAGCTGGACGCAGTGGTCACCCTGTCAATCATGCACAGAACGGACGGTAAACACTGTTTAAAAACATATTTAAGACATATTAGATTCATAAATCCTCTGTAAGTGTCTATTTTTGTTCATATTGTAATGATGAATGTGTTATATCTAAAATAAAATGTTAAAATATGGAAATAAAGCCCACTTAATTCACATATAGTAAGAACTTAATTCCCATGTAAAAATCTGATTTATGGAAATATATGCAAATTATATTTAGTATGACATACAAGTTCATATTCAGATTCCACATACATAAAATATGTCAAATATGCAACATTTATTTCAAAATATTGCTAATTTTCAGTCACTGTGTCACTCGTACACAGTATACTCTTTAAAAACATATTATATACATATTAGATTCATAAATCCTCTGTAAGTGTCTATTTTTGTTCATATTTTAATGATAAATGTGTTAAATCTAAAATAAAATGTTAAAATATAAAGATAAAGATAAAGCCAACTTAATTCACATATAGTAATCTGATTTATGGAAATATATGCAAATTATATTCAGTATGACATACAAGTTCATATGTGGATTCCACATATATAAAATATATGTCATATATGCAACATTTATTTCAAAATATTGCAAAAATGGCTGTTTATATATATATTTTTTCAACCATTAGAATTGTGTGATAATTTTGTAGGTAAACTAAAGTATCAAAATAGAATTTTTCAGCGTCTTATAAGGTGAACAAACAATCCATGCCAAGGAAAGTTTGTTTTTACAATCTTTAATCTAAATCTGCTCATCTGCTTCCACTCTGGAACAGCAGTCCTTCTCTGATGACTAACCACGCCCCTCCAGGGTTAGTGTGCTGTCAATGAAAGCTGAGAGGAGGAGTTCAAAAAGAAAGCCCCGCCCCCTACTCAATATTCTGTTTCAGTTGGAAATACAAAAAGTCCCTTTCAATATCACTACTGAAATAAAAGTCTACAGCAACTTTGGTTCACACATATACTTTAAAGTTAATATAAATACATCATGTCCGTCCACACAAACGATGTTTCTCTGAAAATAACTTCACCAGCCAATCAGAATCAAGCATTCCAAAGCCCTGCAATACGAATTTAAATATTTAAATTGTTTACCATTTCACAAATTCGATTCATCATTACTGTAATAAAATAAAATCAGAATCAAGCATTCTGCAGCCACCATAGTATGAATAATAAATACAACTCAATGTTCATTAGCCAATCAGAATCAAGCATTCTGCAGCCACCATATGAATAATATGAATAATAAATACAACTCAATGTTCATTAGCCAATCAGAATCAAGCATTCTGCAGCCACCATATTATGAATTTAAATATTAGAATTGTTTACTATTTCCCAGATCCGCTTCCAGTATTTGGAGCGATCGTCTCAGTTCGGGGGTGAAAAGTGTCTGCACAGTCAGTGGGACAAAAAGCTGTGTCCAGAAGAAGGCGAGTGTCAGGAACAGGAAGACCACTGTGGGGACATGTTTGCCTGCGGGCCCAAAGGTCAGTATTTCTGCCTGCCTTTCTTTTTACTTTTTTGTCTGCATATATTTACTCACTGGCCACTTTATTAGGTACACCTGTCCAACTGCTCATTAACGCAAATTTCTAATCAGCCAAGATTCATCTAATCAGCCTCCTGTCAGCTAAGAACAGGAAACTGAGGCTACAATTCACACAGGCTCACCAAAACTGGACAATAGAAGATTGGAGAAACGTTGCCTGGTCTGATGAGTCTCCATTTCTGCTGCCACGTTCGGATGGTCGGGTCAGAATTTGGCATCAACACCATGAAAGCATGGATCCATCCTGCCTTGTATCAACAGTTCAGGCTGGTGGTGGTGGTGTAATGGTGTGGGGGATATTTTCTTGGCACACTTTGGGCCCATTAGTACCAATTGAGCATCGTGTCAACGCCACAGCCTACCTGAGTATTGTTGCTGACCATGTCCATCCCTTTATGACCACAGTGTACCCATCTTCTGATGGCTACTTCCAGCAGGATAACGCGCCATGTCATAAAGCGTGAATCATCTCAGACTGGTTTCTTGAACATGACAATGAGTTCACTGTATTCAAATGGCCTCCACAGTCACCAGATCTCAATCCAATAGAGCACCTTTGGGATGTGGTGGAACGGGAGATTGGCATCATGGATGTGCAGCCGACAAATCTGCAGCAGCTGCGTGATGCTATCATGTCAATATGGAGCAAAATCTCTGAGGAATATTTCCAGTACCTTGTTGAATCTATGCCATGAAGGATTAAGGCAGTTCTAAAGGCAAAAGGGGGTCCAACCCGGTACTAGTAAGGTGTACCTAATAAAGTGGCCAGTGAGTGTATATATAAATTTAGTCTGCAGTGCTATATTGTGTGTGTTGGTGTTGTATATTACACTACAGAAACCTTGTAATGTACTGGTAACCACCAGTACATTTTCTGTAATTTTACAGACTTATTTCTCTATATATTATGTCTTATACATCATATTATTATTTTAAATGACTAAAATGTCAGTAAAAGTCACTTTGTTAAACTGTAGAGTTGAATTTTTAGCATCAAAAGTCGACAGAGCAGAGATCAACATCCCATAATGCAATTCACCACCGCAAATAAACACAAAACACACAAACTGTTCATTAACAGATTTTTTTTACAGTGTCTCCCAGTTCATATGTATTGTATTTGTCTCCTCACAGGACGCTGTATTGGACAGTCGCTCCGTTGCAATGGTGAACCAGACTGTTTAAATCAGAAGGACGAGGCTGACTGTGAAGTGATAAACAGAGGAGAAAACAAATGTGAAGGCATGTTGACTATACCAGGAGCCGACAAAGCCACACTAGGGTAAAAACATAGTCATTTATAATATGTCTGAATAGTCAAATGAAATGAAAAGACACATTTAATCACATTTAAAACAGTAGAGATCTCATAAACATGCTTGCTTTGGAGAGGTTGAGATATATCTATAATGATAAATTTGAGATATTTGATAAAACATGGACACAGATATATTAGAGCACCTTAAAGCACCGAAATGCAAGCAAAACCAATGACCCCTGTCAATAACATAGTAATTAAAGATTGAGTGTAATTCATTCGTTCATTTTCCTTCGGCTTAGTCCCTTTATTCATCAGGGGTCGCCACAGTGGAATGAACCGCCAACTTATCCAGCATATGTTTTACACAGCGGAGGCCCTTCCAGCTGCAATCCGGTAAAATAGTAAATTTAAATTAAATTAAATTAAACAATAAATAAAAAAATTAAATTAAATAAAAAATAAAAAATATATATATATATATATATTTTTATAAAATTTAAAATTTAATAAAAAAATTATGAGCTTTGGGTCATGACCGAAAGCACAAGATCTCGGATACAAGCGACCGAAATGAGTTTCCTTCGCAGGGTGGCAGGGCGCACCCTTATAGATAGGGTGAGGAGCTCTGTCACCCGGGAGGAGCTCGGAGTAGAGCCGCTGCTCCTCCACATCGAGAGAAGTCAGCTGAGGTGGCTTGGGCATCTGTTTCGGATGCCTCCTGGACGCCTACCTAGGGAGGTGTTCCAGGCATGTCCCACCGGGAGGAGGCCTCGGGGAAGACCCAGGACACGCTGGAGGGACTATGTCTCTTGGCTGGCCTGGGAACGCCTCGGGATCCCCCCGGAGGAGCTGAAGGAAGTGTCTGGGGAGAGGGAAGTCTGGGGTTCTCTCCTAAGACTGCTGCCCCCGCGACCCGGCCCCGGAAAAGCAGATGAAAATGAATGAATGAATGAAAAAAATTATAAAATAAAAAATAAATAAAATAAAATAAATTTAATTTAATTAAAAATTTAATTAAAAAATAAATAAAATAAAATAAATAATTTAAGAAACATTTCAATTTAAAAACTGTTAAGATCAATATTATTAGTCCCCTCGATAAATTATTATTATTATTTTTTGATTGTCTACAGAACAAACCACTGTTGTCCGATGACTTGCTCAAATTAATCTAGTGAAGCCTTTAAATGTCACATGCTGAGTACTAGCATCATAAAGTATCACGTCATAATGTTAAAGACAAAATAAATAAAAAGTATTAGAAATTAGTTATTAAAACTGTTTAAACTGTTCACTCTTTCTGTACATACATAAACAACATGTATGTATTTAAATCAGACATTTATTATTATTTGTCTGTTTTTCTCCTCAGATATAATGCTTTAACTGGTTCTTTTGTGAGTCGTGTTCTGGACCCCAAATACGTAGGAGGCGTTTGTGAATACATCTATAACGGAGAATGGAGGAAACTCACATTCGACCCTTTCTGTGAGCACCTCAGTTATGACGACGCCGAAAAATATTACAGGAAACCGTACAACTTCCTCTCATTTCAGATAATGGTACGATGCATTTACTGTAATGAATAGTGCGGTGACCGGGAAGAGGACATGTTCAGTTCATTTTACACTGCATGCTTCAAGTGACCCAATTGGCCCAAATTTAAAGGGCTGCTATTTTTACCCCTTTTACAAGATGTAATATAAGTCTTTGGTGTCTCCAGAATGTTATTATACAATGCAGAATATTTTGTCTTTGCCAGGCACAAGCCAGTACCGAGGAATCGTCAGATTATTATGAGGATGCTGTCAGTTTTCTCAAAGCAAGACACTCTGAACATTCTTTCAACTTTGGTGTGAAGCCACAAATTGCTTTTGTGGAAGTCGGCGTGGAGTTCAGCGCTGAATTCATGTTTCTCAACAACATATCCAAATACACTAACAAGGTGAGCTGTTTGCATGATCACTTGACTTTATGGGTGTCACTTATAGACTGCAAGAAGATTTCTACGGTGGCTGAGAGAGCTCAAATGTGCCGCAAAACATGTGCAAATAGAAAAGGAGAAACACATTGAGGAAACCTCTCCCCCAGTTTGACACACACACATTCTCACAACACGTGCAAATGCATAAACACACTGCAAACAGCGCAGAGCCACAGACCGCAACAGAAATGTGTCGGGGGACCCACGAAGATGTTTTGGGGTAATTCATCAGATTACCCCAGAGGTATGAACAATTTCAGGCTTGACTGTAGCCCCAGTAATCTGATGAATGACCTTAAAACGTCTTTGTGGGGACACATTTCTGTTGCAGTCTGCGCTATTTGCAGTGTGTTTCTGCATTTTCACGTGTTGTGAGAACGTGTGTTGTCAAACTGGTGAAGATGTTTCCTGATAAAGTTGTGCCAAATATCAAAAAAGTTGAGAGTTTGGTGGGAACTAGCACTAGCTGGCGGGAACACTTTTAGCTTAGCTTAGCATAGATCATTGAATTGGATTAGACCATTAGCATCTCATGCAAAAATTATAATACACAAATCCAAATAGTAAATTCAAACCACGATTCATAATATACACAAATCCAATTCATTTGGCGGTTTAAATTGTGTTTGTGGGCGGCACGGTGGCTCGGTGGTTAGCAATGTGGCCTCACAGCAAGAAGGTTGCTGGTTCGAGTCTCTGGGTCAGTTGGTGGTTCTGTGTGGAGTTTGCATGTTCTCCCCGTGTTGGCGTGGGTTTCCTCCGGGTGCTCCGGTTTCCCCCACAGTCCAAACACATGCGCTATAGGGGAATTAATGAACTAAATTGGCCGTAGTGTATGAGTGTGTGTGTGTGAGAGAATCAGTGTGTATGGGTGTTTCCCAGTACTGGGTTGCAGCTGGAAGGGCCTCCGCTGTGTAAAACATATGCTGGAATAGTTGGCGGTTCATTCCGCTGTGGCAACCCCTGATTAATAAAGGGACTAAGCTGAAGGAAAATGAATGAATGAATAAAATTGTGTTTGTGTATTTATGAATTGTGATTTGAACTTATGATTTGGATTCTGTAAATGTGAATTGTGCATGTGTGAACTTTTTGTAAATGTATTATTTTTGAGACTGATCTGCCTCCATATGACACTGATAAGTTTTAAATGACTACTTTGTAAATGGTAAAGCTCTATAGTTCTGGATATTGCCTCAGAGGCCTCATGTAGTCCGCTTTTTAACATTTGTTTGCATGTTTAGGAGATGGGCTTCGTCCAACTGTTGTCAAAAATACAAACATCTCAGTTTAAGATGAGAAGCCAAGACCTGGTTCTGGATGAGGACATGCTCTGGGCTCTTTCTGATCTGCCCGATCACTACCATTTCGGCGCATATTCGCAGTTTTTCAATGAATACGGCACACACTACGTCACGGAGGGAACCATGGGTGGGCTCATGGACTACGTTGCTGTTGTGAACATAAATGAAATGGAAAAAAATAGTAAGTAAATACACATGATGCATAAAAATGACATGGTATTACGGATGAAGGACTGGAGTGTACTGGATCTATATTCACATTCGTTTTATTTTACAGCAGTTTTTAGAGGAGTTTTCTCTTAAAATCTGTTGAGATGAATATTTACTGACAGTATAGAGAAGTCTTAGCTGAGAGTGAGGGCGGGGTTTATCTTGTTACATGGTTACTAGCTAAGCGCACAGTGATTGGCTGATTGGGGAGGATTTATGCTTAATATTATATTGGCACATTCAAATAAAGGATTATTCATTAATTTTCCTTCGGCTTAGTCCCTTATTCATCAGGGGTCACCTCAGCGGAATGAACCGCCAACTATTCCAGCATATGTTTTACACAGCGGATGCCTTTCCAGCCGCAACCCAGTACTGGGAAACACCCATACACACTCATTCACACACTCACACACATACACTACGGCCAATTTAGTTCATCAATTCCCCTATAGTGCATGTGTTTGGACTGTTGGGGAAACCGGAGCACCCGGAGGAAACCCACGCCAACACGGGGAGAACATGCAAACTCCACACAGAAATGGCAACTGACCCAGCCGGGACTCGAACCAGCGACCTTCTTGCTGTGATGCCACAGTGCTAACCACTGAGCCACAGTGTTGCCCATTTTTTTGTATATTTTAATATAAATGTAAAACATATTTCTTAGCATATGTGGATACCTCTTAGGCAATAACTTTTTAAAAGCTCATTGTGGCGGTCAGATGTTTTTAAAATGTTTTCTTTCCAAGTCATATTGCTGGCAACAACCATTATAGGATAGTTTGTGGTTTGATCTCAGTGATTTAGACATCCTCTTCACTACTCCGTTAGATTTAGGAGCTAGTTTTAGTGTTAAAATGCTTTTCGAAATACTATTAGAGCAAAACAACTCTTAAATTTAGAACTGGTGTCCACTGTTTTTACAATTTTATTTCTTCCTAGAAATGACTGGGCAACAGATTGGATCATGCATTGGTGGATCATTCGGGCTGGTGTTTATGGATAAAGTCAAAGCTACAGTAAAAGGAAAATCATGTGGAAAAGATGGGACATTTGAGAAAAGTACGTGACCTGGAGCCCCATTCATCTTCAATTCTCCTTTAGGGTTTTTACATTGAACTCTCATTATTATTTTATCTTCAACAGCTGGTGACGAGTCCAACAGCGCTATAAAAGATGTCTTTGGCTTTGTGAAGGGTGGAGACACAGCCTCCAGTGCTGGAAGTTTGGGGATCAGAGATGCCAAAAGTTACAAGGATTGGGGGAAGAGTCTCAAATATAACCCAGCGCTAATTGAGTTTGAGGTGCAGTTTTCTTATCAACTTAATTTGCTTGTCATTTAGATGTTTCAGGCATTGAACTGCTGATAGTTTGAGGGTTGACATTGCATTGTGTTGCCTTTGGATAGGAGTATCATTCAACAGCAGACGGCGCTCTAGGCTAGTTTTTAACAGCAGACGGCGCTCTAGGCTAGTT
>CAIGQV010016226.1:802983-822792 GCA_903798115.1 Danio jaintianensis | reverse complement strand
GGCGCTCTAGACTAGTTTTAACCTCAGACGGCGCTCTAGACTAGTTTATAACCGCAGACGGCGCTCTAGGCTAGTTTTAACAGCAGACGGCGCTCTAGGATAGTTTATAACCTCAGACGGCGCTCTAGACTATTTTATAACCGCAGACGGCGCTCTAGGCTAGTTTTAACAGCAGATGGCACTCTAGGCTAGTTTTAACAGCAGATGGCGCTCTAGACTAGTTTAAAACCGCAGATGGCGCTCTAGGCTAGTGTTTAACAGCAGATGGTGCTCTAGGCTAGTTTTAACAGCAGACGGCGCTCTAGGCTAGTTTTAACAGCAGACGGCGCTCTAGGCGAGTGTTTAACAGCAGATGGCGCTCTAGGCTAGTTTTTAACAGTAGATGGCGCTCTAGGCTAGTTTTTAACAGCAGACGGCACTCTAGGCTAGTTTAAGATAATTCTACTGGTTCCAGCGTTAATATAGTAATTGTTTTTGGTCTTTCTGTCAAAGATTCTACCAATATATGAGCTTCTGCGTTTAAGCACCGCCGCCGAGCAGCTGAGCAGTAAGTTACCCCATGTGAAGATGGCCTGGGAGGAGTATATGCAGAACTTTAACCCATGCCGCTGCGCCCCCTGCATGAATAATGGCGTTCCCGTGCTCTCCGGGACAGCCTGCAGTTGTTTATGTAAAAACGGATACACTGGTGCAGCCTGTGAGGAGACTGAAAGAAAAGGTAATGCAGTCCATAATGCTCACTTCATAAATGTTTGTAGTTATGACAAAATACTACAGTAATTAAGAAGGTCGCTGGTTCGAGTCTCGGCTGGGCCAGTTGGTGTTTCTGTGTGGAGTTTACATGTTCTCCTCGTGTTGGCGTGGGTTTCCTCCGGGTGCTCCGGTTTCCCCCACAGTTAAACTAAACTAAATTGGCTGTAGTGTATGAGTGTGTGTGTGTGAATGTGAGAGTGTATGGGTGTTTCCCAGTACTGGTTTGTGGCTGGAAGGGCTTCCACTGTGTAAAACATATGCTGGTATAGATCATTCCACTGTGGCGACCCCTGATAAATAAGGTATACTGTGGTGTATTGTAGTATAATATACCCTGCTGTAGTACAGTATGGGGTCATTTGTTTATATTACTATAGTTGTTGTATTACCATAGCAACAGTACAATCACCTCAACAGATTAAAGTCCCAAAAAAAGTCCTGTTTTGAATCTGCCACTATGCTGACACACAGGCATCTGTAGCTCCGCCCTCTTCTGAAAAGAGCACAATCTCATTTGCATTTAAAGCGACAGTCACCAAAACGCCACAATTAGGATCAAAGCCTAAAAGGGTCAGTTTCAGAGAGCTAGAAAACATTATCTGTGTGCTATTTTGAGCTGAAAGTTCACTACACACTCTTATTTTACATCTTGTAAAATGAGGCACCACATTAAAGGTCACTTTTTAAATGTCATGGGTTTAATAATTACATATATTTTTGATTGTCTACAGAACAATCCACTGTTGTCCAATGACTTGCCTAATTAAATTAATTGTTAAACCTTTAAATGCCACTTTAAGCTGCATACTAGTAAAATATCTAGTCAAATATTATGTGCTGTCATCATGGCTAAAAGACATCAGTTATTAGAAATTAGTTATGTTTAAAAATGTGTCGCAAACAGCACTTGGGAAATATTAGACAAACATTGAAGGGATTATTTTGTCTCCAACTGTATTAAACAAGCCCTTCATCCGTGTTTTTCTTCTGACAGGTCCCACAGATGGAGTCTGGAGCTGCTGGAGCTCCTGGTCTTCATGTATATTTGGAAAAAGGACGCGAAATCGAGAATGCAACAATCCCTCGCCAAAAGACGGCGGTCTGCCATGTCAAGGAAAGAGCAACCAGAAGAAATCCTGCTGAAATTGAAATAAATGATTTACCTTTACCAGCTATTGCTGTGTTATAGGTACATATCGGTTATTTTTCAAAATAAAAGACTTTAATTTTGAATAAAATCTCAAATTATATCAGCTGATCTCTACAAAAAAATGTGTGTGAATGTATATTACATGTATATTACAATATACATGTATATTGTCTTATAAATATTAAAGACTCCCACTATGCTTATTTCTCTTATTTTGTCTCCACCTTCTGAATCATCAAATGATTGCCAAATTTGGGCGACACAGTGGCTCAGTGGTTAGCACTGTGGCCTCACAGCAAGAAGGTCGCTGGTTCGAGTCCCGGCTGGGTCAGTTGGTGTTTCTGTGTGGAGTTTGCATGTTCTCCCCGTGTTGGCGTGGGTTTCCTCCGGGTGCTCCGGTTTCCCCCACAGTCCAAACACATGCGCTATAGGGGAATTGATGAACTAAATTTGCTGTAGTGTATGTGTGTGTGTGAGAATGAGAGTGTATGGGTGTTTCCCAGTACTGGGTTGCAGCTGGAAGGGCATCCGCTGTGTAAAACATATGCTGGAATAGTTGGCGGTTCATTCCACTGTAGCGACCCCTGATGAATAAAGGGACTAAGCCGAAGGAAAATGAATGAATGAATGTTCAAGCTACTTATTTATAATGAGCTTTATTTGGCACAATTGTTAATTATGTTCAATCAACTTAAATTTGTAAAAACAATTAAGTTAACTTAACCGATTTGTGTTGGGACGACATGAAGGAATTGTGTGGAACCCAGCATTTTTTTTACAGCGCACAAAAAGAGAGAGACAAGTTTTCACTCTTTATAAGCTTCCAAGCTACACTAAAAAATATCCGTCAATTAAGATTTTTCCATATTTTTTGATTCATGTTTTTATTTTTCCTTATTTATTCCTGCTTCTGAGTTGCATTATGCGTCTGGCTCTTTCTTTTCCAACAACTTTTAACCTTGAGAAGTTGTAAAAAGTGACTTTTATTGTGGTGTGTAATAGTTTGCAGTGCTATATTGTCTGGGTTGGTGTTGTATATTACGCTACAAACACCTTGTAATAAATTTCACTTATTTCTCTATAAATTATTATTTTTTATACATTATATTACTTCAAACGACTAAAATGTCACTAAAAGTCACTTTGTTAAACTGTAGAGTTGAATTTTCAGCATCAAAAGTCACCAGAGCAGAGATCAACATCCCATAATGCAACAGATATATTTTAGTGTATAAAACTACACATGAAGACGAGTTTTACAGTTCACTTCGGACAGTGCTTCTTTTTATGAGCCAACAAATAAATATATGTGCTGAAATTCATCCCGCACGCAGAGCAGTCGTACAGCTTCCCTCCATTCTTCTCTCCTCCTTCAGAAGTTTCACAAGCAGCTAAACTTTTTCTTAGCTTTCCACTTCCCTCGTCTGTTTTTCCTTCAGGATTAGTGTGTGGAGGTCGAATCACGTCTGCGGTGGCGCTCACAGAGCCATGCGACCTCATGTGTGACTTCAGATTACCGATCCATTTAAAGCTCATCCCGCAGAAACAGCACACATGCGGTCTGTCATCGCCTCGACATACCTGGTGCACTTCTAAATGATACTGCGAAAGGAAGTTTTTACCGCAACAGTCGCAATTAAACCGGCTCGTCTGCTGATTTACATGTCCGCTTTTTAAGGTGTTATTCCCGCCCTGTTCAGAAGCCTTCGACGCGTCTCTAGAATGAAACTCCAGATGTGTTTTGAGATGTCTTGAATAAACGAAGCTCTTTCCGCAGAGAGGACAAGGATACGGTTTCTCCCCGGTGTGCAGGCGGATGTGGCTCTTCAGGTTTCCTTGATGCTGGAAACGTTTTCCGCACTGAGGGCAAATGAAAGGCCGCTCTCCGGTGTGCATCCGAACATGAACCTTGAGGTGGACACAAGCAGATATTCAATAATTCAATATATACCGTGATAATGAACATGCATCGTTATATCAAAATCAATATTGTTAAACTTTAGTGTGTATTTTACAACCTTTAAAAATACTTTATTTGAATACTTATTTAAATACTACTTTATCTGACATACAATAGCAGAACAGTAACTACTTGGGAGGCTGGGCTAAAGATAGTACGGGCCCATTTGATTGGTCAAATTTACGGAACATATATTGCATATACTATAATCGCGATAACGATCATTTTTATATATAATAATATAAGATATACAATTTATGATAATCTTTTTTTATTATTATTTAAGCTTAAAAGTCAAAAGACAACAACAGAGACCAACGACATCAGTCACTATTTAAAAACTTGTTTTATTGGCCTAATAGGACTTTTATTTTGCTTGTTTTCATGTCTTATCTGTGTTTCTATTGTTATCTGTTTTTATGATGTTTTTATGTTGTTGTAAATCACGTTGGTCAGTCTTGTGGCTGTTTTAAATGTGCTATATAAACAAAGTAAACTTCACCTTCCTTCGGCTTAGTCCCTTTATTCATCAGGGGTCGCCACAGCAGAATGAACCGCCAAATTATCCAGCATATGTTTTACACAGCGGATGCCCTTCCAGCTGCAACCCATCACTGGGAAACACCCATTCTCACATTCACACACACACACTCATACACTACGGTCAATTTAGTTCATCAATTCCCCTATAGCGCATGTGTTTGGACTGTGGGGGAAACCGGAGCACCTGGAGGAAACCCACGCCAACACGGGGAGAACATGCAAACTCCACACAGAAACACCAACTGACCCAGCCGGGACTCGAACCAGTGACCTTCTTGCTGTGAGGCCACAGTGCTAACCACTGAGCCACCGTGTTGCCCCAACTTGAACTATTATGAATATTAATTTAGGTAAAATAAAAAGGTAAGCTAAATTGTCCGTAGTGTATGAGTGTGTGTGTGAGTGTGTATGGGTGTTTCCCAGTGATGGGTTGCAGCTGGAGGGGCATCCGCTGTGTAAAACATATGCTGGAATAGTTGGCGGTTCATTCCGCTGTGGCGACCCCTGATGAATAAAGGGACTAAGCCAAAAAGAAAATGAATGAATGAATATTTGTTCGCCTACCTTGAGGTTTCCCTGGTGTGTGTAACTTTTCCCACAGTGCCGACACATAAACGGTTTCACTCCAGTGTGAATCTTCAAGTGCGCCTGGAGAAATCTCTTCAGTCGGAAAGTCTTCTGACACTGCTGGCATCTGAAGGGTAATATCTCGTGTGATATTAAATGTTTATCGAGGAGTTTAACATCTGTGAATCTCCTCTCACGACAATCAACAGTTTGTTTTTCTCCATCATGAGTTATTAAGTGTCCATTCAAGCATTTGGCGTCAAAACAACTGGATTTGTAACGCAAACATGCGACGCATTGATCTCCCTCGTGGATCGCCATGTGAGATTTTAAGGTTTTCTTTTGCGTGAAACTCTTCCCGCAGCGCTTGCATGTGAACGGTTTCTCCCCGGAGTGGATCTTCATGTGGTTGACGAGGTTTCCTTTCAGCGAGAAGCTCTTTTCGCAGTGTCTGCATGTGAACGGACACTCTCCGGTGTGGATTCTCATGTGGATTTTCAGGTTTCCCTTTTGGCTGAAGCTCTTCCCGCATTGCTGGCACTGAAACGGACTCTCTCCGCTGTGGATCTTCATGTGGCTGTAAAGATTTCCCTTCTGATTGAAGCGTTTTCCACACTGTTTGCAATGAAACGGGGTTTCACCGGTGTGAATCCGCATGTGACTCTCCAGGTGTCCTTCACGCGAGAAACTCTTTCCACACTGGCTGCATTTGAAGCCAGGTTTTGTTTTTTGGTGTCTTTTTTTGCAGTGTTTTGTGTGTGTTTCTGTGCAGCTGAGTGATTTCTGTGTACTATCTGTGTCAATGTGCTGTTTTTCATCCTCTTCTTCTTCTTTCACTTCTCGGGTTTCCTCCTTTAGAGGTGTACAGTCTGAAATTAACATATTAAAGGAATCATTCAGTTACAGAATTGATGTTTGCAGTACGTCAATGGTACAAATGATTTTGACTTGTTTCTAGTGCAAATATCTATAATATTAATATAACAATAAGTCAAAATTAGTATAAAGAAAATAATCTTATTTAGTACATTAAAGGTATGGAAACACACACGCGCACACACACACACACACACACACACACACACACACACACACACACACACACACACACACACACACACACACACACACACACACACACACAGAGACTGCAAAAAAATGTTCAAGAGTTCACACTTAGCAGATGATTGATTATAAAGTGTGTTTGGCATGCCGTCCCGGGAGAGAGCCCTGAGCTCATAAGATCCTTGAGCCCGGGGCTCCCTCCCATTTGCAGTGCGAGAGGGGAGTTTGCTCCCCCGCTTATTTATGGCTCATGACAATTAGGGATTGCTACGGTGAGATATACTGCTGACTAAGAGCTCATCTATGGTGCCAATTTGGTTTAGTCAATTCACTTATGTTGCATGTCTTTGGATGGTGGGAGGAAACTGGGGAACTCGGGGGAAACCCACGCTAACACGGGGAGAACATGTAGAACAGAAACGTCGACTGGCCTGGTTAGGACTTGAACCAGTGACGTTCTTGCTGTGAGGCAACAGTGCTAACCACTGGGCCGCCATGCCGCCCTATCTAGGAAAAGGGAGGAGGAGTAGGTGTGGAAGGGGGGATTCTTCAAAACGAAGATGACTGAGGTATGAAAACTCTGGTTATTTATAGTGACTTAGGAATCGTCTGATTAGTGAATCATGCGTTAGCTAATCAGGGACCAGTCGTGGACGATCATAAACACGTGCTCCTCTCAAAATTAGTTTATAAATAAACTTCACTTGTCTTGTTTCTAGTCCAATTATCTACAAATTCTTAAATCAAGAAGCATTTTCTAGACAAGCACAAAATATTTTGTTGTTTTCAGAAATAATGAGTCAAAATTAAGTGATTTACAAAAAAAACAAGCAAAATATATATATTTTTTTGCTTTGAAATAAGATTATTTAGCTTATTATTGTTGTTTATTTCATATAAAATAAAACAAACCAGCAAAATATTATAGATGTGGAACTACGAAAACAAAAATAGGTTACACTATTTTAAGGTGTCTTTTTTTAATTACTGAGTAATATTAATTAATTCAATTCATGTGTATTTGTATAGCGTTTTCACAATAATTATTGTTTCAAAGCAGCGCACATTATTGCATTACAACCAAAATCAGACAAATTAAGGTTATTAGTTACCATAACTTTAACTAATTAACTAGTAACTAATTATATATTATATAAGTTATTATATATAAACATAGTTAACCTGCAGTTATATAGTACATAGGTGGTGTACATGTTAAATGAAGTGTATTTGCGCATTAGGTGTATGAAAATATTATTATAGTTAGAAAGCCATCTAGTTGCATGTAATTATGCATAATTATTTGTAATTACTATAGTAAGTACGTGGAACATATTGCATGACACCTTAAATTAAAGTGTTACCATAAAATATCTTAATTTCTTCAGAGTAAACACTTTATAATGAGAAAGCAAACCTATTTGTTCCTCGGTTTCTTCATCTTTCACAGTGCATTGATCTGAAACATGTATGTCTTCACACTCTTCTTTAATGCACTCCATGACTGTAGATTTATGTGACGCAGATCTCAGCAGTTCCACCCTTCATACTAAAAACAAAGAATGCAAATATTTACAATAGGACGTAGCCAATAGGCAGACCCAGTTACACAGTATACACATATACTATTTTAAAAAGTATTCTTTCATTGATTAAAATGATAATAACATCCTAATATCTATTTAAATTAAATGTGTTTTTGGATATTGAGTGTGACTGACTGTTGTGTTACATGATTATTAGTCAAGCTGCATTTTGAAAGTTGTGTTTTATACTATATTTTGGGCACCGGTGGTGTTAAAAACCATTGCAATGACCCCTAGAGAGTCTATAAAGAATACAATTAAATCGCAAAAATGTCTATAAACTTAATGATTAGATAACTGTATTTAAAGGGCGGCACGGTGGCTCAGTGGTTAGCACTGTGGCCTCACAGCAAGAAGGTCGCTGGTTCGAGTCCCGGCTGGGTCAGTTGGCGTTTCTGTGTGAAGTTTACATGTTCTCCCCGTGTTGGCGTGGGTTTCCTCCGGGTGCTCCGGTTTCCCCCACAGTCCAAACACATGCGCTAAAGGGGAATTGATGAACTACATTGGCCGTAGTGTATGAGTGTGTGTGTGAATGAGTGTGTATGGGTGTTTCCCAGTGATGGGTTGCAGCGGGAAGGGCATCCGCTGTGTAAAACATATGCTGGAATAGTTGGCGGTTCATTCCGCTGTGGCGACCCCTGATGAATAAAGGCACTAAGCCTAAGGAAAATTAATTAATGAGTAATTGTATTTACAAAGGATTTGTAAATCAAAGTGGAATAAATTCTAGGGGTTAAAATAAAACGTTAAATTAATAAATTAAACTGCATTTGTCCAACAGTGACTGATATTAATTGATTTTCATCCTAAAACGATCAGAAATTGGAGGGGAGAAACGTTGTTTTAACATATGTTGTTTACCTATTTTTGAGTTCACAGAAAGACTAAATTACGTAGGTCTTATTAATAATATTAATAATATTTGTTCGTTTTCTTGGCATAATATAAAGTTCTCACCAAATTACACGATCACGAGAAACGTGAGAACTTTATTATGCCAAGATCAGAAGAAACTGTATCTAATAATGATAATATTAATAATAAAACTTACGTATTATAAGAAAAGTTTAAGCAATGAAACATCCTCAAAATTTAACAGGTATTAATTATAACCGCTAGATGTTGCGATAAAAGTCTGTTTTCACCACCGCTTAACATATAATGTTAAACATTTTCTACGCGTTATAACAGTGCCAATGCTCTGTGAAACAAAAATGCTCTAAAGACATTAAAACAGCGTTAAATAATGATGATTTAAGTATATAAACAAACCTCTCCTGTACAGCGTCTCCTCAGACACACACCGGTGCAGGATTGTGACAACGCAGTTCAAAATAAAAGTCTTGTTCACGTCCGTAAATCATATCATAAATCATTTATTTTGGTGAAATCGATAGTCGACCATCCCACTGAATTCAATGTAGTTTAACATTTCCATACTCTATGTATTTAAATGTAAATTTCAGCGAATAAAATGATCACGTGACGTTTAAGACTTTTAATTTGATGTGTTGTGGCGTCAGAAAGCTGCGCTGAGCTCTTAATTTGATTTCCAAAAGCATTTTCTGCCTTTATTAAATCTATATTATTTCTATTTACCTGCTATGAATTGAAATGTAGAGCCCTGTAAAGGCAAACAACTGATCTGTGTATCTTTCAACATACCTTCTGGGGTCTCTTCTGTAAAATCTGAACATTTTAAGCGTTCTTCATCTTAACATCTGAGATGATTTGATGGTGATTATATATTTTATAAAAGTGAAAACAGACCTCTGGCTGGCTAATTTGGTTCTTCAAACAAGTTTTCAACATCATCTGATTAATATTAAATTATCAGCCATTTGAGCAAAGTAGCATAAAAATACCAGTAGACTAAACTGACTGATATTGATACGCAATAACCGGTCACCATTTGTAGTACTCGTACTGGTTTATAGCCTATTTTATATCCAATTTATTGAATTTTAGCTGTAGATTGGATTTGCTACATGTAATAATAGCATTAGCAAAAGTCTTAGGTTTATTAGGACCGTGGTCTAAGGCAGAACTGACCATTCATTCATTCATTCATTTCCTTTTCGGCTTAGTCCCTTTATTATTCAGGGGTCGCCACAGCGGAATGAACCGCCAACTTATCCAGCATATGTTTTATGCAGCGGATGCCCTTCCAGCTGCAACCCAGTACTGGGAAACATCCATACATTCTCATTCACACACATACACTATTGACAATTTAGCTAACCCAGTTCACCTATACCGCATGTCTTTGGACTTGTGGGGGAAACCGGAGCACCCGGAGGAAACCCACGCCAACACGGGGAGAACATGCAAACTCCACACAGAAACGCCAATGACCCAGCCGGGACTCGAACCAGCGACCTTCTTGCTGTGAGGCCACAGTGCTAACCACTGAGCCACCAACTCCACCACAAATAAATGAAATAAACGTACTTGCTATATTTGACTCATAAACTGAATCCTGAATCTGCTTCATCCGTGTCTGTCTCTGTCACTGACTGCTGTTTATATGATATAATCCAGGAGAAACAGACACAAGTGAGAATGGTGGGCGGGGAGAACTAGCTCATTTGCATTTAAAGGCACAGGCTACAAAAACAGCTACAGTGTCATCTGAGTCTTAAACGGGCATATTCAGCAGGGCATAATAAATAATCTGATGGGTATTTTGAGCTGACACTTCACAGACACATTCTGGAGACGTATCTTACATCTTGTAAAAGGGGTAAAATAGGAGCCGTGTAAAGTACACATTAAATCAAAACCAACCATATTGCTTTTGTTAGCTCGCACTGCTAGTTATATGCTGAACAATTCATCTGTGCATGTCATTAAGACAAAAAAATGCCCTTATAATCTAAAATTAAAACCTGCAAATGCACTTCCTGTTTGTTTTCAGTTAAATCCTTAGATTAGGTCTGTCTGAGGTATTGGGTGTGGCTAACATACTTAACCACGCCCCTCCAGCTGTCATCGCTATGGCAACAAACAGAAATGGTGAGGAGGAGGAGTCTGTTAGGTTGTAATAACTCTCCCCAAACCCTTTTCCCCATCTTTCTGAATGAAACGCCTACTTTACTACATCCAATCAGCTCACAGTAGAAAAAACAAGCCACGCCCACTGTTAGCTCATTTAATATTCCATTTCTCTGCATCACAACAGTTGCAGCTTCCGGTTCATCAAAATGTTTAGATATAAGGTCAAGAAGCATGACAAAAACTCACATTTGTGCAGTTATATAAGTGTTAACATCAGTGATTATCGTTCTGCTAGCGTGACTTCGGACAGTGGCGTTTAGCGTGTGTCAGCAGGTTGCTGGATTGAGTGAATCTCCGTCCGCAGAGAGGACAGTGATACGGCCGTTCTCCGGTGTGAATGCGCTCGTGTCTCCGCAAACCTCCAGAATGGCTGAATCTGCGGCCGCAATGTGAACACTTGTAGGGTTTTTCCCCGGTGTGAACCCGCTGGTGCATCTTCAGTGCGTTTGCGGTGATGAAGGTGTTCCCGCAGTCGGAGCAGCTGAACGCCCGGACGCCGCTGTGGATGTTTTCGTGATCTTTAAATGTGAAGAGTCGCGTAAAACTCTTGCCGCAAATCGAGCACAGGAAGGGCTTCTCATGGGTGTGCACGGACAGGTGAGTCTTCAGGTGGGACGCTAGGATGAATTTCTTCCCGCACTGTTCGCAGGTGAACGGTCTCTCGCCTGAATGGTAGCGCAGGTGACTTTTCACATCCGTAGCTCTTTTGAAGGTCTTTCCACACTGCAGGCATCTAAACGGACGGGCTTCAGGTCTCTTTGGTTTTTCTTGACTTGTGTTTTCTGATTTTTTGCCATCTGTGATGTTTTGGGTCTTCTGATAGTCTTGGTCTTCTTCATCTGGTTCTTGATTGTCCTCTGTTGCGTCCTCAGAGTCTAAAATAAACAAATAAAAATAAACAGGTCATGTTGGTTTTCAATATTGATATTAAAATTATGGGTCGAAACCAAAACTGAAAATTCTGGATGCAAGATACAAAAATGGTCGAAGCCCAAAATGGCAAACATGGGAAAATTGGATATCATTCGACTCTGAATGTCACTTTGAAAGTAATATAACCAATCTGAACAACCGTGATCTCCGACCCCTCAGGCAGTGCTGCATCAAGAATCCTCATTCATCTATAAGCCAGATCACCACATGGGCTCAGGACTACTGCGGCAAACCTGTGTCAAGTACCTACAGAGTTACATCCACAAATGCCAGTGAAAACTGTACTGTGTCAAAAGGAAGCCCTATGTTAACAGTGTCCAGAAGCGCCGTCGACTTTTCTGGCTCGGAGGCATCTGGGATGGACCATCACACAGTGGAAACGTGTACTGTGCTCAGATGAATCAGTATTTCAGGTATTTTTGGGGAGAAATGGACGCCGTGTGCTCCGGACCAAAGAAGAAAAGGATCATCCAGACTGATTCCAGCAACAAGTCTAAAAGCCAGGGTCTGTCATGGTATGGGGTTGTGTCAGTGCCCTTGGCGAAGGTAACTTGCACTTCTGTGATGCACCATTAGTGCTGAACAGTACAGAGAGATTTTGGAGCACAACATGCTGCCTTCTTTTCCAGGGACGCCCATGCATACTTCAACAAGAGAAAGCAAAACCATATTCTGCACACATTATAGAGTCCTGCTGCGGAGGAAGAGGATACAGGTACTTGACTGGCCTGCCTGCAGTCCCGACTTGTCTCCAATAGAGGATGTGTGGCGCATTTTGAAGCATTACATCACTGTTGCCCTCCTTAAGACTAGTTTGCAGGAGGAATGTGACAAAATGACACCTGAAACACTTCATCACTTCTGTCTTCAGTTTAAGTGTTGTGAAAAGGAACGGCAACATTACAAAGTGGGAAATGCTTTACTGATCCAAGTTTTTTTGGAAATGTGTTGCAAGAACCAAAATTGGTATACGTGTTTATTTAAAATCATGAGGGACACATTAAATAATGTTTGTTGTATCATCTGCAATGAAATACAAGTCAAAGTATATTAAGAAATCACCACTTTCTTCTTTTATTTGCGTTATCCATACTGTCCCAACGTTTTCTGATTTGACGTTGTAAAACAATACCGTATATTTTGCTTGTCTAGAAAATGCTTCTTGATTTAGGTGAAGCTAATTGAATAATGTGCTCTACGTTTAAATGTTCGAAAAGGAAACAGATTTTTGGACATTTTGCCATACCACAAGAGGATATTTCTGTAGAGTGACCCTTCGAATAACATTTGTGAAAAATAATGTCAGGGTAATGCTGCGTTCACACCAGACATGGATGAAGCGCCAAGCATGAGTGATTTACATGTTAAATCAATGCAAAGACGTGAATAGACATCCTGCGGCTCAATTCGCACGAATTCGCATGCAATTGGCTCGTGTTGGAAAATCTGAACTTCAGCGGATAACCAATCAGGAGCTTGCTCTTGTAGGGGCGTAATTATGACGTAGTGCCTGTTGTTGGTGTCCCGGGGGAAATCCTCCTGCTGACACCAGACAACAGCTCATCAAACTGGGCTTGGGTCAGTCTGAAGCATCGCTGAAAGCCTCCATCATCCAGGTAGTTTCTGGAGGAGTTGATGAACTCACAGAGCTGCTGCACCTCTGAAAGGATCTAGGCTGAACGGTGCTGAACGAATCTACGCTGTTTTTCAGCCTTCCTAAAGCACATAGCACAGCTACTCTCTCAATAAAATCCATGTTAGCCATTTAGCAGCGAAACTAGAGTCACCGGGCAGACAGAAGCCCCGCCCATGACACAAATCCGCATCTATTGTGAGGTGAATTTGACGTGCGAATGAAGCGAGTAAACTCAAAATGTTCATGCGTCTATTTACGTGCAAATAGCGCAATTTATTCGCCCGTGCCGCACAGCGTCTGGTGTGAACACAGCATGAGAGTAAAATAATGTTCAAAACGGTAACATCAGTAAATCAAGAATGGCCTCAAACCTCTTTGTGCCTCATCTTCGTCTTCATTTATTATTTGTGATGATTCTGAATCACTCATATCTTCAGTCTCCTCTTTAACAAAGTCCGCATTTAATCTTTTATTATGAAGGTATCAGTTGTTTTCCTGATCGACTGGATCCACTTCTTCACATTTTAAGAACCAAACCTGAGAAAAAAAACAAATA
Organism: Danio jaintianensis; assembly: GCA_903798115.1. Taxonomy (NCBI): domain Eukaryota; kingdom Metazoa; phylum Chordata; class Actinopteri; order Cypriniformes; family Danionidae; genus Danio; species Danio jaintianensis. The sequence goes on along the minus strand of CAIGQV010016226.1, from coordinate 808,986 downwards.
TATAAACATAAAAACAAGAAATGCTGTAAATAAATCAACCAAATCTGTACATTTAGGCGTTTTAGCATGAATCCTTTCACATTTGACCTTCTCAGTTTCAACAATAACCAGAATATTCAGTTTTATTTCATGTTTATATGGCATATATAAGCAGCGCGGTGGCGCAGTGGGTAGCGCTGTCGCCTCACAGCAAGAAGGTCGCTGGTTCGAGCCTCGGCTGGGTCAGTTGGCGTTGCTGTGTGGAGTTTGCATGTTCTCCCCGTGTTGGCGTGGGTTTCCTCCGGGTGCTCCGGTTTCCCCCATAGTCCAAACACATGCGCTATAGGGGAATTGGGTAAGCTAAATTGTCTGTAGTGTATGTGTGTTAATGAGAGTGTATGGGTGTTTCCCAGTGATGGGTTGCAGCTGGAAGGGCATCCGCTGTGTAAAACATATGCTGGATAAGTTGGCGGTTCATTTCACTGTGGCGAACCCAGATTAATAAAGGGACTAAGCCGAAAAGAAAATGAATGAATGAATGAATAGCATATATATATATGTGTGTACATCTACAATAGTCACATCATTGCAGGATGCACAATGTCATGTAGGGTTTAAATTGATTTGAAATGCATGTAATTTGTAGATTAATTACAATTAATAGCCATTATTGAGTGTTTTTATGTAAACATGAGTGAGTTTAAAGCATTCAGGTGCAAGAAACGATCACATTTGTAGCTTTAACAAAGATTAATTGCACTTAAATTAAAGAGCGAAGACTATAAAGTGTTGTTTTACATTTGATTATTCGATATCTGTACCTCATTACTAAGACTTCTTAATAAAATATAGTAAAAGCACTTTTTTTCTCTCTTTTTTTTGTATTTATCTAGTTTATTATATATTATGCAGATGCACTAAAATCACCGCAATCATTCTAAAACAATTAATTATCACCAGGTTATTCAAGCCATCCGGTGAAATAGATTTAGTCTCAAAATATATTGCAGAGAAGCAGAATACGGCAATGTAAATGATTTCCAACATCGTGTAGCCATAGCTTATATTATTAAAAATAATTAGTATTAAATTAGTTATAGTATTAAAAATAGCCTGAACTCAGTCAAGTATTTATTATTATTGTTTTTATGTGGTTTGTTGTTGCTGATTGAACATTTTATTCAGTTTATTTTGGTTTATTTTATTCGTTACATCTCAAATCAAATATCTAATCTGTTTTGCATGCTTTAAAACATGTATTTCAATCAGCAAATGTTGATTATCTTGAGGATAAAGTCATATTTGTTATGTTCTTAGCAACATTAGTAGTACTACATGTGTAATAATCACACTTCTCACTGCTAATATGCTACTTACGAGTAAATAGTTGCAGTTTTCCTGACTAATTGTCCCAGAACAGTTAAAACGAATAATGTTAATTGCTTCAATGACGAAACTGCTCGTTTAATAATCCTGGAGCTCTTTATTTTTCGTTAAATTGTTGTTGTTGTGGACTAAACTCCTCCTCCTCCGCGCATGTGGCGACCGAGTCATGTGATCAATCTTTCAGATCACGTTATGCAAGAGTTTTGTCTCTCGCGTGGGTTCGGAGATGTTCGGAAAACTTCGGTTGTTGCTAGAATGGAACAGAAAATTGTAATCCCAAAAAATATTTATTGATATCATTGTTACAAATCATTGTTGAAATATACATATATCACTAGTGGGCGGGGCTTTCCCCGTCTGACGACACGTACAAAGGGAGAATGTCAATCAAAGTGTTTCTGCAGACTGTTGCAGAATCAAGTCTGATTATAACAAATGCAATTAATTCACTTTTACCGTTATAGAAACTGGTTATATTCACAGATTGTTGCCACACGACGGTGTATAAACCCCTGATAAAAGTTATTTTTGCATAGTAGGCGCCCTTTAACTAAACAATAATGTTTAATAGCAAATTTAATTCAGGCTACAAACAATCTAAATGCAAACTACATTACCCATGATGCTGTACTGCAAATCCACCAATCAGAGAGTTGCAGTGAGCAACAAAATAGACATTTAGCTCCGCCCACTTCCATGAAGCACCACAAATGAGTCTCCCTATACTGAAATATAATGATTCAATTGAAAATATATATTGTTTCTACAAATACAACCAACTGATTTTAGTTGATTTTAATTTCTCCATTGTTTTCAATTAGACTAGTCATGCGTGCATTCACCGCGCTTCATGGGATTGTAGTTTTTTCTCTAAATAAAGATTTGATTTTTGCCTTTTTGGGTGATTTTCATATCCTTCTCAGCTTCACATTAAAGTTTGTAATGCTGTTCTCCCCATCGCTTTGGTTCATGGCTAATAAAGCTCTTTTTAATTGGGAAAAAAATGAGATTAATACTTCCAGAACCAAAAAGCGCATCCCACTGCACTTTACATTATTGCACTCTGATCTTCTATAGATGTTAAATGTTCTTCAGGAAACCATCAACACCAATGGCAATAAAAAAAACATTATATTTAAGAGTGTACAGTCAATGCCCAGGTGCCACTGTAAAGCTCCTTTCATTTTACACCCATCTACTGTATACAGTACTACATTATACTCTAATCTAAAAGTGAAAACATCTAAATAATGCATTCTACAGTCACCACTAGTGATATCGGACCACAAAATAGTAATAATGTTTAGAGAAATGACACTCAATTGAATTGAATGTTTTAAATGCATTCAGAACATGTTCATACAACACAAAATCAACAGGGTGAAATAGTGAAGTATTTTACACAGCTTTGGGATTGTTCACTGTTTGACGAAGGTTGTGTGCAGTGTTTATTTTGCCAACGAAAATAAGGGTTAAAACTGTTTGTTGTTCTGTCTGTTGAGTTTTTGTCTTGTTCATTCATTCATTATTTTTTTCTTCGGCTTAGTCCCTTTATTCATCAGGGGTCACCACAGCGGAATGAACCGCCAACTTATCCAGTATGTTTTACACAGCGGATGCCCTTCGATGACCTATTATAACCATAATAGGTCCACTTTAAGGAAAAACTCACTTAATTTTCACTCATTATTACTGAAAACGGGGGCGACACGGTGGCTCAGTGGTTAGCACTGTGGCCTCACAGCAAAAAGGTCGCTGGTTCGAGTCCTGGCTGGGTCAGTTGGTGTTTCTGTGTGGAGTTTGCATGTTCTCCCCGTGTTGGCGTGGGTTTCCTCCGGGTGCTCCGGTTTCCCCCACAGTCCAAACACATGCGCTATAGGGGAATTGATGAACTAAATTGGCCGTAGTGTATGAGTGTGTGTGTGAATGTGAGAGTGTATGGGTGTTTCCCAGTACTGGGTTACGGCTGGAAGGGCATCCGCTGCGTAAAACATATGCTGGATAAGTTGGCGGTTCATTCTGCTGTGGCGATCCCTTATGAACAAAGGGACTAAACCGAAGGAAAATGAATGAATGAAGGACACTGGTTGCATGAGATGTGTATAAACTCACAGATCCACCCAGTTCAGTCCTTCCCCACATTCATTAAAGGGACAGTTCACCCAAAAATGACAATTCAGTCATCATTTACTACAAATACAATGGAAGTTAATGGTTACAGGTTTCTAACATTCTTCAAAATATCTTTTTTGTGTTCAACAGAACAAAAAAAAAAAACACAAACAGCCAGGGTTGTAACAAGTGAAGGGCTAATAAACATTTCCATTTTTGGGTGAACTGACTCTTTAACCCTCCTGTTGACTTATAGGTCAAATGACCCGGGCACCATTTTAACAGCAGAGAAAACAAAGTTTGTTGACTTTCCTAAAATGACCCCAACATTAGAAAAAATTTATTATTTTCTATTTTCATATTTTTAGGAAGGCTGAACACATTTAAGGCACAACGGTTGTCCTTCAGGTCCATGTTAACCACCAGCTACACTCACCGGCCACTTTATTAGGTACACCTGTCCAACTGCTCATTAACGCAAATTTCTAATCAGCCAATCACATGGCAGCAACTCAATGCATTTAGGCATGTAGACATGGTCAAGACGATCTGCTGCAGTTCAAAGCGAGCATCAGAATGGGGAAGAAAGGGGATTTAAGTGACTTTGAACGTGGCATAGTTGTTGGTGCCAGACGGGCTGGTCTGAGTATTTCAGAAACTGCTGATCTACTGGGATTTTCACACACAACCATCTCTAGGGTTTACAGAGAATGGTCCGACAAAGAGGAAATATCCAGTGAACGGCAGTTCTGTGGACGCAAGTTCCTTGTTGATGCCAAAATGTCAGAGGAGAATGGCCAGACTGGTTCCAGCTGATAGAAAGGCAACAGTTCACTGAGTTCACTGTATTCAAATGGCCTCCACAGTCACCAGATCTCAATCCAATAGAGCACCTTTGGGATGTGTGGAACGGGAGATTGGCATCATGGATGTGCAGCCGACAAATCTGCAGCAACTGCGTGATGCTATCATGTCAATATGGAGCAAAATCTCTGAGGAATATTTCCAGTACCTTGTTGAATCTATGCCACGAAGGATTAAGGCAGTTCTGAAGGCAAAAGAGGTCCAACCCGGTACTAGTAAGGTGTACCTAATAAAGTGGCCGGTGAGTGTATAAAATCATTTATACACCACAAAAACTACTGACACACAAACTGCACACTGATGAGGGAAAACCCAAACATTCACTGAGTTTATGATGAAGATGAGCTTGTTTCTTCATGCAGAATATATTTGAGGATTGAAATGAAACTGATCTGCTTTATTTTAGAGCATTTCTGACCCTCATGATGAACGTTGTATACACAATTATAGACAACAGGAGGGTTAAAATTCCCAAACCTGATAAAGACACAACAATTGTCATGTGTGTATATTTTTTCACGGGGTGGTGGCAGAATCTTGCAACTGGCGCAGCATGTGCAGGAGGACGTTGGGTTTGATGCAGCCCTCGAGCGCGTGGCACAGTTTACCCACAGTGATGCCCAGCAGACCCTCCCGCATCTTCCAGCGCTCCAGCATCTGGTGAACTTTCTCCGCCAAACCGTCGCGGTCATAGTCGTGCTCGATGGTCTCCACGTCGATGTCGCTCAGACCCAGTTTGCGAGCCACTTGCTTCCAGTTTGCACCCATGTTCTGCTGCACCAGCTCCAGGTGACTCTCGGTGACCATGTGACTCTCTGTTCATGACAAATAATAATAATAACAATAAAAAAGTCACATTCAATTTCATTTCAGTATGTTGACGCACTTCCAACTGTAACGGAATATTGAGTAGAGGGTGGGGCTTTATTTCAGTATGTTGATGTACATATTAAGTAGGGGCGGGGCTTTATTTCAATATGTTAAACAGCACTGTCTTACCATACATCAGTAGAAGCGCTTTGTATCTGCTGTTGGTGGATCCTGTAGTAGAGAATGAGCTGTAGGGGCTGCTGTCAGATACTCGCAGATTCATCGTGTTGTAACTCCCAATCTGAATCGCACTGGCATTCGAGATGCTCACAGGCCAAGCTGAAAGAAAACACAAGTTAGGGTACAGTTCCAGGACAGCATCCTAAATGTTAACTGTTAGGTACAATGTATTCATGTTTTACTGCAGATCTAATTTGACATTATTAAGGTTGTAAATGGTTAAGGTTAGAGAACGGCGTGGTGTCATGGTTTGGTTAGGCACTTGTTTATTGGTATTGGTAGGTCTAAGAGTTGGTTAGGATTTTAGACTTGATTAATTGTATGGGTATGCATTGTATGGGTATGCATTGCACACATTATGCAAATTTCAGTGTCTAAGTTGTCATTACTTTGATAAGTTGTTAAAGTTGGTGTTGGTTAAGGTTATGAACTGGTTAAGTGGTATAGATAGGTTTATTTACTGGTAAAAGATGTAGTGTAGTTGTAGTGGTGCTTAGGTTAAGGCATTGGTCAAGGTTAGGGACGTTTTTAGTGGTATGGAAGTGTTTACCATTGGTTAAGGTTTGGGACAGGTTTAGTGGTATGGAGGGGGTTACCATTGGTTAAGGTTAG
>CAIGQV010016226.1:767385-789752 GCA_903798115.1 Danio jaintianensis | reverse complement strand
GTTTGGTCTGGTCTGGTCTGGTTTGGTTTGGTCTGGTTTGGTCTGGTCTGGTTTGGTTTGGTCTGGTCTGGTCTGGTCTGGTTTGGTTTGGTCTGGTCTGGTATGTTATGCTTATGTTATGTCACAGTACCCGATCATAGTTTGTTATTTTGTTACTTTTTGTTCCTGGATGTCCTGTTTTTGGCACGATGTTTCATCATTAAACTGCACATGGATCCTATCTTTGTCCCGTCTCCAATACCACTAACGTGACAGATTCTCTCCTGCAGTTTACATGGAAGGATTGACATTTATTTTGATAAATAGGGAAAATTTCTAAATTTCTGCAATCCACAATGTTAACAAACATGTAACGAGACAAAATACTATATAGGCTATGATATTAGCAACCAACCCCTCCCCCCCCCTTTAAATTTTTGCTTTTGTTTTTTTTATGTGTTTTGGTTATTCAATTTATATGATGTTATTTATTTATTGTATTTATTTATTTTGTATTGTTCTGCTTTTATGTTAATGCTCTGTATTTGATATTCGTATGTATTATTTGAAATAAGGAAAATCAATAAAAAGTTCAAATCGTAAAAAAAGAAGAAAGAAACAGGGTAATCGCAGACAAAAATGTTGTATAAATAGGTTATTTGTCAATGTAATAAAAGCCAAATAAAATATCCTTGTACAGAAAAAGATACATTATCCAAGAGAGAGGCGCCTATAAATAAACAGAATTATACTTTCCTAAAAATATTCATCCAGCAATGAACTGTGCATTACTTGTGTAGGTAAGTGATGTTTACTGAACATTAATTAATTAACTTAACAATAGTAATTAAATTGACAAGAACTGTTTAATTGAGATGTGCTGGACTTTTTGTACAGAACAATGCCATGGACTGACCAATCACATTCAGTCAATATTCCAGAAATAGATATGCACATCTGATTTATGGCAATAGATGCAAATCACAGATATAACAAAGAAGTTCATGTTTGGATTTCACATGTATAAACATATGTCATACGCAACAAATATTGCAAAATGGCCATTTACAACAATTAGAAGTACAATATACAAATTAAAGTTACTTTTATTCAACCCGCAAGTTTCTTTTCTACTTGATTTGTTATATATTTGCCACTCTTTTAGAACTCTAAATGTTTTTTTCCTGGTCAGACTGAATAATAAACTCCAAAACATTAATAAAACATATAATTTTCAGCAGTGAAAATGTGTTTAATGTCGCTGTGAAATCAAAATTTACCTTAAACATCATTATATCGCCTTTTTGAAGTCGTATTTAATTTTACTGCACTTATATCTTTCAATATACTGCGGTTGTTACTCCATTTTACTGTGTTAATACTGTTTAGTAAGGGTTGAAGACTACAAATTGAGGTAAAGTTGGTTTCATATTTGCACATTCGAACTTTCTCCTTAATAATATAATTATTATATAAAGTATTAATTGTAAATTCTAAGCAGGGAAATCATATAATCAGCTAATGACCATAAAAATATAACCCTCGCAATAGTGTGCACTGCGCCTTTAAGAGAGGCTAGTCAAGAACTCCGCACTCTTGAGTGAGTGAGCGAGCGAGTGTCGGTGGACGACAGTAGAGTTGGATGTAAGCGATCAATATTATCGATTAAAAACTGTCGATCAAGCCTCGTTTCAAGGTTTTAAGCGGAATCCTGCAATACCGGCCACCGCACACACCGTGGCATGGGAAACGGCATTAATAAGGTAACTCAGATGGACACCGCTGGCTGAATTCCCGTCACTACTGTAACTTTAAGAGGGAATGATCTGCGATGTAGGAAATGTGATGAGAATCAGATCTCTCAATCCTTCGGGTGTTTGTCGGAGATGTTAGACAAAAACAAAACCGCGTATCTAAGGCTCAGAATTTGTCTTAGTGATCTCAGCAGGTCCTAAAGTATTAAAGTTATCTCTGTAAAACACGAGCGATTATTCAAATCACGTGTCTCGGAGCGACGCCATGATAACATCGCACATATTTACAGTTCATAATTGACCCAAGATAATCTGTAGAATAGCCTATATCGAAACGTCTTAGCAACGCGCTAGCAACGCCTACTGAGAAGCAGTTTAATAAACACCTTAGCAACCTGCTGACAACTACTCAGAACACCATAGCAACCGGTTAGTAGTGTACTATAACGTTATACCACTCAAGAGAACATTTGGCAACAGTACACAACACCCTAGCAACACCCTAGCAACATGCTAACAGGCACTGAAAACATCTGCCTAGCATTGTGTTGTCAGTCAGCCAAACATAACATAAGTAAACCGCGTGACTAAACGCCATCTTGGATTTAAAATCTTCTGTTTACATTCTGAGCTGTGCTTGTTTTAGGTATTGAGCTTTAAAGATTATGTATTCTATATAGCTAAGATGATATGTGAAACAAGCCTCTTTCATACATGAACATGACAGAGAGACTTTTTATTTTCCTGCAGTCAGAGATTTGGAAAAATAAAATAATAATTAATCCAGCCGGGACTCGAACCAGCGAGGTCAGTTGGCGTTTCTGTGTGGAGTTTGCATGTTCTCCCCGTGTTGGCGTGGGTTTCCTCCACAGTCCAAACACATGCGCTATAGGGGAATTGATTAACTAAATTGGCCGTAGTGTATGAGTGTGTATGGGTGTTTCCCAGTACTGGGTTGCAGCTGGAAGGGCATCCGCTGTGTAAAACATATGCTGGAATAGTTGGCGGTTCATTCCGCAGTGGTGACCCCTGATTTATAAAGGGTCTAAGCCGAAGGAAAATGAATGAATGAATGAATCTGTTCAGTTGGACATTTGGTTCACATAAGCCCAATTCTAAAATAAATCTGCTAGGAATTAAATGGATCTGAAATGGATGAAACCACTTTCAAGAAACATTTTCCATATGATGATGAACATTAAATTAGTGTTGTAACAACGGTTTACTAGGTATATAGGGTAAGTGTACCCATTAAGCCCACTAAAACTACTTGCTATACACTTTTTATACACATAAACACTTATTTAACAACATATTGTACATGCTAATTTGCACATAACAGCTGCCATATAACGTTGTATATAGTAATATTCCTGTACATACACTTGTCAATTGTATATTTGCATTCACTATTACTTTTATTATTAAAATATATTTATGATCTGTTTTTTGTCCTGTCTCTGTAATTCTGTTGCACTGTAGAAGCTCTGTCACCAAAACAAACTCCTCGTATGTGTGAACATACCTGGCAATAAAGCTCTTTCTGATTCTGATTCTAAAACGTTAATACAACACAGATTTAATATTATAAGAAACATACAGTCAGAATTATTAGCGCTCCTGATAAATGTTTTGAAAGTTTAACAGAAACACATTTCTAATCATAATAGTTTGAATAACTCATTTCTAGTAACTGATTTCTTTTCTCTTTGCCATGATGACAGATCATAATATTTGACTAGATATTCTTCAAGACACTAGTATTCAGCTTAAAGTGACATTTAAAGGCTTAACTAGGGTAATTAGGGTAAAGTTAGGGTAATTAGGCAAGTCATTGTATAACAGTGGTTTGTTCTGGAGACAATCCAAAACTAATATTGCTGAAGGGGGCGAATAATATTGACCTTAAAATGCTTTTTAAAAAATTAAGAACTGCTTTTATTCTAGCCGAAATAAAACAAATAAGACTTTCTCCAGAAGAAAAAATATTATAGGAAATACTGTGAAAAATTCCTGAATCTGTTCAGCATCATTTGGGAAATATTTGGAAGAGAAAAAAAAATGACTGCACTGCTTTAAGATTGTTGAATTATTTGTGGTTTGTTTGTGACTGAGCAGTCCTGCTTGTGTGCTTTCAGGTTCTGCCTGACCTGTACTTGGGTAATTTTAAAGGTAAGAACGCACAACACTAGAGTCTTCATAAGGTGTGTGTTTGTGCAAGATGATAAACATGTTCATAAACTCCTGCAGATGCCAGAGACCGTGAGCAGTTGGCCAGAAACAACATCACACACATCCTCTCCATCCACGACACTGCAGCGCCCATATTACAGGTGCACCAGCGCAATGCTGCATCATGTAGATTTTTAAGACTGCTAAGCAATATTATTATGATTAATATTATTATTATCATTATTATGAATAATATCATTATTAATTATTATTATTATTATAATGTAATATCCTTATTAATATCTCATTCATATTATTATCATTATTAATATCATAATTATGATGATGATGCTTATTATTTATATCCTTATCAATATTAATATAATTTTTAAATCAATTATTATTATGACTGTTATTATTATGATTATTATTAATATTATTATTATCATTATTAATATCGTAATTATTATCATGATTGTTATTATTATGATTATTATTCATTCATTCATTCATTTTCTTTTCGGCTTCAGTCCCTTTATTAATCTGGGGTCACCACAGCGGAATAAACCGCCAACTTATCCAGCATATGTTTTACACAGCGGATGCCCTTCCAGCCGCAACCCAGTACTGGGAAACACCCATACACACTCCTTCACACACATACACTACGGACAATTTAGTTCATCAATTCCCCTATAGCGCATGTGTTTGGACTGTGGGGGAAACCGGAGCACCCGGAGGAAACCCACGCCAACACGGGGAGAACATGCAAACTCCACACAGAAACACCAACTGACCCAGCCGAGGCTCGAACCAGCGACCTTCTTGCTGTGAGGCAACAGCGCTACCTACTGCGCCACCGCGTCACCCCATGATTATTATTATTATTATTTTTATTATTATTAATATCATCGTTAACATTATGATTATGATTAATATTTTTTTTATAACAATTTTTGTTTTAAACATTCATACACATTGACAAAGGTTTACATTTTCAGTTGAGCAAAAACAAGAATAATATTTAACTAATAATATAATATTAATATAACAAAATAACTTAATACACTTTGAAAGAAAATAATAATATTAAATAATACAGCAATAACATATATTTGTCTAATCTATATAGTTTCAATGTCCATGAATATACTTTCCAAATAGACCAAAATATATTAATTTATTATTATTATTGTTAATTTAATTATTATTATTAATATCATTAATAATAATAATATAATCATCATTATTAATATCAGTATTATGATGAGGATTATTATTATTATTAAAAACAATAACAATATGATTATTATTATTATTTTTATAATATATTATTATTGTTATAATTAATAATAATAATTACATTATTATTAATAATAATAAAACAATAACAATATTATGATTATTATGATTATAATTTTTTATAATATATTATCATAATTATTATTAATAATAACAATATTATTATTAATATTAACTACATTATTATTATAAAAAATAACTATATGATTATTATTATTAATATTTGTATAATATATTATCATTATTATTATTATTAATAATAATAATAACAATATTATTATTATTGATAATATTAATTACATTAATAATATTATTATTATTATTAATTAAAACAATAACAATATAATAATTATTAGTAGTAGTAGTATTTTTTTATATAGTATCATTATTATTATTATTAGTCAATTCAAGCATATTTGTATAGCTCTTTTCACAGTCATTATTATTCCAAAGCAGCTTTAGTGTGTGTGATTTACATTACAATCAAAAGCAGAAAAAGTTAAGGTGTGAGTACGGTGGACAGTGCAGTTGTCATCCGTATGCAGAGTTAATCTCCACATATATGATATAATGCAGTTTTTCAAAAAGGTGATATCTATAATATTCTATATGTTCATTTATTTATTGTAAAAAAAGATATTAAAGCCCATGTCTGTTGTTTTAGGAGATGACTTATCTGTGTATCGCAGCAGCAGATTCGCCCACACAGAACCTGTGAGTATGCCGATGCGCTCCTGATGGCCATGCTTGCTAATAGCTAAAGATGCAAATATTTTTCATAAACACAGCATTTATAAGTTCTGCATTCACACACGCTTCATTTACCCTTTCACCTCTCTTCAGTCTGCGTAAAAGAGACACTGCAAAAAAACGATGTTCTTACTTAGAGTTTGTCTTGTTTCTAGTCCAAATATTGAAATATTATTAAATCAAGAAGCATTTTTTTAGACAAGCAAATATATTGTCTTGTTTTCAGAAATAATTGAGTTTTTCCTTAAATGGGGCAAGCAAAATAATCATATTTCAAAGTGAAAACAAGATTGCTTTGCTTTGTTTTAAGGAAAACTCACATAATTTTCAAAGTATTTTCCAAAATATGTGTCAAAGTAGGATTTGTCAGCACAATTTTGCTGAAACACAGAGAAAGTTGTGGCCAAATTAAGCCTCAAAATCACCCCAGAGTGGATGAAAACGACCCAACAGCACACAAGGGTTAAGTTGGCCTGTATAGGAGCATGAGCATGTCTCTGTCCAAAAAAACAGCACATTCCTTTCTGTGTCGAAAATACATTCGGAGTCAGATTACACACTGACCATTGCTTTGGCCAGATAGGAGAGGTCGTTTGTGCATTATTTGTTAAATATAACAAAATAATTAAATCAGTATTGAACATGTCAAAATTTTTCCTCAGAAAACATATTTCTAAAGGTGCCGTTGACTTTTCCCTGGATGTTGGTAACAACCAAAGAAATCCATATATGCAATGAAAACAAATCTAATTAGTTTACAAATGAAGTTATGCATAATAAAATGAAATGACACAGGGAAAAAGTACTGAACACATGAAGAAAGGAAGGTGCATTCTGGCAGTGAAAGCCCAGACAGCAGCTGAAATCTCTCAGTAGTTCTTTAGCAACCCTCTGCACTTCCTCAGTGTAAATGAATATCAGCTGCTTCAGTCCAACATCTACATTAGCAGGAGGATGAAGATGAAACATTTCAGCAAAGACAATGATCCAAAACACAGCCAAGGAGACTCTCGGATGCTTTCAGAGAAAGAAAATCAAGCTGTAGAACGGCCCAGCCAATCACCTGACCCGAATCCAATAGAGAATACAAAATAAAGCTCAGATCTGATAGACGAGACCCACAGAAGATTTTAAACTCTGTTGAAGTCTATGAGAAACTCACACCTGAGCGATGCATGAGGCTTCATTCTCCATATACACACAGACACAAGTTTTTCCCATACTTAAAATAGCAATTAAGACACGCCCTTAGTGCTTTGCATCATCTGCTTTACTCTTAGATCGTTAAAATAGAGCCCACTTACTTAGCGATTGTGTTAATGGTGTGCAAATTAACAGTTTTTATGCACATAATGAAACTCCCGTTTTTATGCAAACCCCTCTTTCCACAAGGGACACTCCCACATCAACACACCCCTTTTCCTAGCCTTTTTTCGAATAAGATGTGTGAAAACATGAGAAGGGGGTTTCATGACCCTTTAATGCCATATCAAACCAGTTACACCCTCCAGTGCACATGCATTAACTCACACACACACAGATATGCACACACACACAGATATGCACACACACACTTCCTCTTGTGGCAGGAAGGAAGTCGTGATCTGGGTTGTGCAGTGATGCTTCGGTCTCACTACGCCTTTATTTATATCCCTTCAGCATCGGCCTCTCGATCCTGCGAAACCCGGCCATGCGTAATGTGAAACTGACCCTCTCTAACCAAACTGGACCAGCCCAGCCCTTTCTCATCCTGGTCCTGTCAGAACGATGGATGTTCTGGAGGAAACACTACCATACCTGTCAAAAACACCACCGTACCTGTCAAATAATATAACAAAAAACCAAACCACAGTCCGCTTTCTGGAGCTCGCCACGATCTGGGCTGTTTCAGACTAAAAATGCTTAAATTAGAAAACAAATGTCCTCATTGTTTACTCAAATAGTGCTTCCAAACTTATAGTTGAAGTCAGAATTATTAGCGCTCCTGAATATATTTTCCTCCAATTTCTGTTTAAAGGAGAGAAGATTTTTTCAACACATTTCTAAACATAATAGTTTTAATAACTCATTTCTTTTCTCTTTGCCATGATGACAGCACATAATATTTATTTCAAGACACTAGTATTCAGCTTAAAGTGACATTTAAAGGCTTAACTAGGTTAATTAGGGTAAAGTTCGGGTAATTAGGCAAGTCATTGTATAACAGTGGTTTGTTCTGGAGACAATCCAAAACTAATATTGCTGAAGGGGGCGAATAATATTGACCTTAAAATGCTTTTAAAAAATTAAGAACTGCTTTTACCCTAGCCGAAATAAAACAAATAAGACTTTCTCCAGAAGAAAAAATATTATAGGAAATACTGTGAGAAATTCCTGAATCTGTTCAACATCATTTGGGGAATATTTACGCCATCATAATGATTAGTGCTGGGCAAAAATGAATCGTGATTAATCACATCCAAAATAAAAGTTTGTTTTGATATAATATATATATATATATATGTGTGCTGTGTATTTATATTATTCATTACATCCACTGAAAGACAGAAAATATGACTTTAAAAAGTATTTGTATTGTGCACTGTAAACAACAACATGAAGGAATTAAGTTAACTTATTAGTTTTACAAATTGAACATAAAACAATTAAGTTGTCCACCCAAAAAATCAAGAATTGTGTTGTTTCGGCTCATTTAACATAAGTAGTTTGAACAAACAGCAAACATAATTTTTTGAGTGTGTATAAATAATCAAAACATTAGCATATTATTTAATAATATTATATATGTTAATATAAAAATGGAATAAATATATATTTAGACACATTTACATAAGTATTTATAATATTGTTATTCAGGAGAATCCTATGTAGAACTGACTCTTTTCATTCATTCATTTTCCTTCGGCTTAGTCACTTATTCATCAGGGGTCGCCACAGCAGAATGAACCGCCAACTATTCCAGCATATGTTTTACACAGCGGATGCTCTTCCAGCTGCAACCCAGTACTGGGAAACATCCATACACACTCATTCACACACACACTCATACACTATTGCCGATTTAGTTCATCAATTCCCCTATAGCACATGTGTTTGGACTGTGGGGGAAACCGGAGCACCCGGAGGAAACCCACGCCAACACGGGGAGAACATGCAAACTCCACACAGAAATGCCAACTGACCAAGCCGGGACTCGAACCAGCCACCTTCTTGCTGTGAGGCCACAGTGCTAACCACTGAGCCGCCCGACTTTATCTTTTTTTTTGCTTACTTCTTTATATATATATATAATATTTAACATATAATAATCAAATGATTGGTTTAAAGGGGGCGGCGCGGTGGCGCAGTGGGTAGCACTGTCGCCTCACAGCAAGAAGATCGCTGGTTCGGGTCAGTTGGCGTTTCTGTGTGGAGTTTGCATGTTCTCCCCATGTTGGCATGGGTTTCCTCCGGGTGCTCCGGTTTCCCGCACAAGCCCAAACACTATAGTGTTAATTGGGTAAGCTAAATTGTCCATAATGTGTATGTGTGTGAATAGGAGTGTATGGGTGTTTTCCAGTGATGGGTTACAGCTGGAAGGGCATCCGCTGTGTAAAACATATGCTGGATAAGTTGGCGGTTCATTCCGCTGTGGCGACCCCTGATTAATAAAGGGACTAAGCTGAAAATAAAATAAATGAATAATTGGTTTAAAATTCTGCAGATTTCTTATGTGGGCTTTTTTATGATTAATTAGAAGTGTGCAGATGACGGTATTAGCCTTGTGCTTGATTTTTATATTTAGAAACACAAATCTGGCTCAGCTTGAGCACTGAAATATTAGAGAATATTTGAGTATCAGCTTAAAGCCTAAATAAAGCCGGCAGTAAATCTTCAAGTGCTCGCCTCTGCAGAGAGAATCTGCATCTGGAAAACATCTCGTACACAGACGTCTCGTAATTCTCTGTTTATATTTATGGTAATGACCTTCTGACACTGGAGGAACAGAGCAGTCATAGTGAGAATGAAGAGCTTTAGCAAAAGAACTGAAATCGTACAAGAGTGGCCTTAAAGGTGACCTATTATGCACTTTTTACAAGATATATAAAATAAGTCTGTGATATCTCTAGAGTGTGTGTGTTTCAGTTTGAGCTGAGAATAGCACACAGATAATGTTTTCTAGCTCTCTGAAACTGACCCTTTTAGGCTTTGATCCTAATTGTGGCATTTTGGTGACTGTCGCTTTAAATGCAAATGAGATTGTGCACTTTTCAGAAGAAGGCGGAGCTACTAATGCCTATATGTCAGCATGGTTGCAGATGTAAAACAGGACTAGTGTTCTCAGTGCATCTGCATGTTGTCGTTGGTCAGTGTGTGCTTCATGCTTCTGTCAATCTATGGAGACTCCTGTCGCTGTTCATCTAAAACTCCACATCTATAATCCTCTTAGTCTATGCTGACATTATCTTCAGCAGCTCAAACACTCTAATGGCTAATGGACAGACGGCTGCTTCTCACTCAGGGCTGCTGTTTATGCTAATGAGGGAGAGATGGGCACTTGTGGGCGGGGCTTTCCCCCTCTTATGACACTTACAAAGGGAGAATGTCAATCAAAGTGTGTCTGCAGACTGTTTTTATCAAGTCTGATTAGAACAAATACAATTAATTCATCTTTACTATTAGAGGCTGGAGATATTCACACACTGCTGACACACAACTGTTAAACCCCTTATAAAAGTGATTTTTGCATAGTAGGTGCCCTTTAAAACACTTACCTAAGTAAGCAAAGTAATCTAATCTTGTACTGATAACTTTTTTCACATGATGGTAACTCTTAAATTTCATTAATAATGGTCTTAAAAAGTATTAAAAGTCCCATGAAGTGCTTTGAAATGTACATTTTTATTCGATGTTTAACGTAATCTTGACTGAAACACAAAGAGAGGGCGGGGCATAGAGTAGCTCCTCCCCCTTTAAAAAAACAGCCAATAGCGTTTAGTTTCTCACAGCACTGCCAGTGAGAGTGGTTGAGCTCAAGCGCATCAAATGAACAGCCAATAAGAAGAAGGGGGCGGGGCATGTCAGATACTAGAGAGCATTTGATTGGTCAGAAGATTTGATGAGAAACCGAAGTATGAGGTGACGTGAATAAAATCGTTGATCCATTTAGGCGGAAGTGACAAACTGCAAACGTTGAATGTTTATATCTTCTAAAATGTGAATTTTGTCCCTGTTTTTGGAGAACACCAGATATCACATACTGCTACTAACATCTAAATAACTTTATCGTGATTTCTGTTTGTTTCTCCACAGCATCCAGCATTTTAAGCAGAGCATTGTGTTCATTCACGAATCCCGGCTGAAAGGGGAAGGCTGTCTAGTTCACTGGTGAGCGAGCGCTTCATGCACCGTATTGAAATTATACTCTAAATAAGCTGATATTATTAGTAGACCCGTGCACCAGAGATGACTCTACTATAAGAGGAACCAACAAGCCCAGATACCAACTCTAATGGAGCGCAGTGTGACAATGTAAACAGCTGATAACTAGGTGTCAAGGGGAGGAGGGGGGCTATTTATGAACTTCCTAAAATATCAGTAAACACAGGCTGTGAGAATATAATACAGCGTGCATTCATTCTGTTGAGCATTGTGAAGTCTGGAGAGTTTCTTCCTCTTGCTGCTTATTCAATTTACTCGTATGTTATTGTTCAATGTATCTGAGTATGGGTTAGGGTAAAGCCAAGACTACAAGACGTTGCACAGCAACAGACACAAAAATAAAACTTGCACAATATAGAGTTGAAGTCAAAATTATTTGCCCTTTTTTATCAAATATTTCCCAAATGATGTTGAACAGATTCAGGAATTTTTCACAGTATTTCCTATAATATTTTTTCTTCTGGAGAAAGTCTTATTTGTTTTATTTCGGCTAGAATAAAAGCAGTTCTTAATTTTTTTAAAGCATTTTAATGTCAATATTTTTCGCCCCCTTCAGCAATATTAGTGTTGGATTGTCTCCAGAACAAACCACTGTTATACAATGACTTGCCTAATTACCCTAACTTTACCCTAATTAACCTAGTTAAGCCTTTAAATGTCACTTTAAGCTGAATACTGGTGTCTAGTCAAATATTATGTGCTGTCATCATGGCAAAGATAAAAGAAATCAGTTATTAGAAATGAGTTATTAAAACTATTATGATTAGAAATGAGAAAATCTTCTCTCTGTAAAACAGAAATCGGGTGAAAATGGCTAATAATTATGATTCTAGCATTCTTTGTAGATTGCAACTTCTCACGTGACCTGATTGGTCGATTATATACAATGCCTGCATGTTATTGGTCAATCTACATATCATCAATAATTTTCTCGCTGGTTCAGTTTGGCAGGAGTTTCTCGTAGCGTGACGCTGGTGGTGGCCTACATCATGACCGTCACCTCGCTGGGCTGGCAGGAGGCTCTGGCTGCGGTGAAGATAGCGAGACCTTGTGCTTCACCAAACACTGGCTTCCAGAACCAACTGCAGGAGTTTCAGGCCGGAGAACTACAGCAGGTCAATCCAGCTTCAGTGTCTCTGAACACTGGAGTTAAGGTCTTTGCACACTGACGTCTGAAAGTTTGCATGCGTTTTCATATCCGTAAAATTCGTCACGTACACATATCTGGCACACTGAGACCAATGCATATTAATTAATCTACATAGTGTTTATGCAATAGTGCATAGAGAGGAAGGAGAGTTCCGCTCATTATTAAAGAGCTGCGCTGGATTATCCCCAAATGCAAAGTTTATTTCAGGAAATCAGTGGAATTTTGATCCATTGCTTGTGATACTTCACACATTCACGTACATAAACAAATCCTGAACAGAGACTGGCAGCACCTATAGACATTATAATAGATGACGGCCACGTTGATGTATCAGAGCAATGAACCGAAGCAGACCATGAGGCGTCTAGCTTTCTATTATAATGTCTATGGGCAGTACGTCAAATGTATGGGCACACACACATCCCAAACAGCAGCAGGGGAGAGGTGTGCCAGTCACTGAATCCAGCATATAAATAATTCATTCATTCATTTTCTTTTCGGCTTAGTCCCTTTATTAATCTGGGGTTGCCACAGCGGAATGAACCGCCAACTTATCCAGCATATGTTTTACGCAGCGGATGCCCTTCCAGCTGCAACCCATCACTGGGAAACACCCATACACTCCCATTCACACTCATACACTACGGACAATTTAGCTAACCCAATTCCACCATAGCGCATGTGTTTGGACTGTGGGGGAAACCAGAGCACCCGGAGGAAACCCACGCCAACACGGGGAGAACATGCAAACTCCACACAGAAATGCCAACTGACCGAGGCTCGAACCAGCGACCTTCTTGCTGTGAGGCGACAGCGCTACCCACTGCGCCACCATGCCACTAATGTCAATATTGTGGATTTTCATTATCAGATTGTGCGCAAACACATATATCTATATGGTTTATGGGCAATATTTGCATTGTTGACTGTTTTAACTGTACAGACAAGAAATAAAAAAAATATTTATAGAAAAGTATTTACAAAAAAGTGACTTTTAGGGTTACAGAAACCATAGAAACGCAATAATGATACTGTATTTGATAATGTATTGCTATGCCCATATTCAATAATTTAATATTGTGTGTGTGTGTGTGTTCAGTTCAGAGAGTGGCTGAAGGAGGAGTACAAGGAAAACCCTTTTAATGACGAGGAGGACATTCGTAATTTTCTGACAAAAACACCGACGGAGGAGGACGGGGATCTGCAGGACGACTGAAACACGCACGCACGCACGCACGCACGCACGCACGCACGCACGCACGCACACACGCACACACACACACACACACACACACATTCCTCTCTGTTCGTTATGGCAACGCACTGTTTAACTTATGAACACTTTTTGTAAATAAGACATATGCAAGGTTTTAATGTTTACTACTGAAGCGATGTTAAAGGGTCAGTTCACGCAAAAATGAACATTCTGTCATTATTTACTCTCCCTTCACTTGTTTGGCTTTCTTTCTTCTGTTGAACACCAAAAGAAGATGTTTCGAAGAATGTTTGAAAACTATAACCATTGACTTCCATGTTTTTATTTCCACTGTGGAAGTCAATGGTCACTGGTTTTCAGCTTTTCTTGTTGTTCAAGAGAAGAAAGAAACGACTTAAGGGAGAGTAAATCGTGAGTAAATCTTGATTTTTGGGTGAACTGCCCCTGTAAAGGCAATTTTTGTTGTTCGGTATTTACAGGTATGTTAATATAAAAGGATTTATACTGTACTCTCCAACTATTAAACGTTCATCGTTTATTAAACACCATGTTGTTTTATTCATCTTTGGAAAACAAATGAATATATTTTTAATTAAAACGAGATATTTCTGTTCAGCCATTGATTGTTAATTCACCCAAAACTCACCACAAAGCATTTTTAAATACAGTTATGCTTATGAATTGAGCATATTAATCCAAATAAGCCTGAAAAGACGTGATTTATTTAACAAACATATTTAATGACTTTATTAATGAGCATTTTAATCCAAATAAGCCTGAAGACATGCAATCGATTTATATCATAAGCAGACCAATTTAATCCATGTTACATTAATCAAATATAAACCATGTACAGTATTCAGATTTGGTCTCTGAAGCTCAACCAATGAGGTTTGTTATAATGTGTCACATGGCACATTTGAGCCAATGAGCAACAAGGACCAATGAGATTTGTTCTGAAGTATATATGTGTTTATGTAAGGAATAATTGAAGATGAGGCCTTGAATTATTAGAAAATGCTCATGTGAGCTGGTTATGTGAAGTGGCTGTGCATTATTTTCTAATAATTCAATGAACTGGAGTCAGTTATTGCACTTATACTATGGTTAGCACACCTAAAGACACTGTTTAGATGCTGTATTTTAAGATATATATATATATTTTTTTTAATGGTGGTGTTTCAATGTGATTTTTGACGTGTAGTAAAATAACCGCAGCCATTCAGTGTAGTGATATGGAGTTGTAATGCGCTCAAAACCTACTTAAGCTGTGTTTGTTTAAAAATAAGGAGTGCTCATCAGCCAGTCAGAATTAAGCGTTCAACGGACCTGTAGTATAAATGTTAAAACAAGCTTGGATTAATGTAATTCTGCTAATAATATAAATCTTTTTAGACTTATTATGGACTTATTAACCATTTGAAACATCTGAACGGGCTGAATATACTTGGTAGGGATAAAAGAAATCTCTTAGATGTGATTGTATTATTTTGTGTTCTGAATATGAATGAATTTAAGGTAAGTACACAGCAAAAAATGCTGGGTTGTTATGATATTGGGTCAAATATGGACAAACCCAGTCGTTTGGTTAAAGAGTGTAGCCTAATGGGCTATATGCACAGCTAGCTAGTGTTTTTCAGCCAACGATGAATGCTTAATGTGACTATTTTCAATTTCATAAGGTTCCTTTTACAGCATCCATGTTGTAAGGTAATTACAATACATTGAGTTAAATAGACTTAAGCATTAATTTAGTTGTTCAAGCGTTAAACAAGATGAAAGACCGTGTAACCGCTAGCGCCGTCAGGATCAGCAGGCGAGCGCAGAAACTCCATTGAAAATACTGTGGTAAAATAAACAGTCATATTTTAAAGACATGTCTGGGGAAAACTTAATTTAATGTCGCACTTCTTGTACATTCTGAGACCCACTTTATATCGTATATCTATCAGGTAGTGAAGATCACTGATTTTTAAAGAAATCAGACCTTAAACGTGGCAATTTTATAACGGAAAGACAGTTCACCGGAAGCGCCGAGGCTGGCTGAAATTAAAAGTCCGTGTGCATATACCCCATTTGAAGTAAATAAAAAAAGTTGAGTTTGTCCGTATTTGACCCAATGTTGGGTTACAACCAGGCAATGTTAAGTTACGACAACCCAGCATTTTTAGACTGAGAATACTTTGCTGGAACAGTGGGTTACTTACCGGAATACAGTTATAAATACCGAGGGACTATTTTAATGTGTAGTTTCTCAATCAGACAGCAGGTGGAAGCATATTCAACACATGTTTTTGTTCTTGAAACAGATTGGTAACATCTTTTAATTTAGTATATTGACAAATTATGATTTAAGATATTATACATTCACATTATTTTAGTGGTCAAAAAAAAAGTATTATCAGTAAATCGTCAAAACACTGAGAGAAAAGCGGCCGTTTACCGACAGCAGCGTCTCTTACCGGGACTAACGTAAACTCTCTCTCAGAGGAGTTCCCGGTGTTGTTCCGTGACAAAACAAACATCAAACGCCAGGATAAATGATGACTAGCGCTGGGAGATTTTCTGGCACACTTTATCGACATATATTTGTTCCACCGTGTGTGTGCTGAGCGGAGGGATTTCCCGCATGCTGGATGATATTCTTGCGGTTCTGCCGCGTTTCTCTGAAGTCTCCGGGTCTCTAATGCTGCTGGAGAAAATCTCTTCCACGTAAAGCTCCACCCATTCTCCACCTACATCATTTAAGTACTTTGACTTGAGAAGAGTCTGCTTTCAAAGTCAAGTCGAGCTGCCTTCCACTCACTAAGGTAAGACTTCGTTTCTTTCTCATCAGAACAAACATCTGCGTTGTGTATTAATGCGCTACAAGATATGATATAATTTGCATAACGCACGGCTTTTAGATATATTTGTAGATTAATTTGCTTTTAATGTAGCCTATTAAACGCATGCACACTTCATTCTTTTTAGTTGCCACTTCATCAGCTCGTCTCACTTGATCATGCGTTATGATGATTATCTTTGAGTATTATTTTGCATGCACGCACTCATCTGCTTTCTGCATGTGCACCTGCTCCGCACAGACATGAACTTAGATGGGGACTGCATCATGTCAGTC
Source organism: Danio jaintianensis (assembly GCA_903798115.1). NCBI lineage: Eukaryota > Metazoa > Chordata > Actinopteri > Cypriniformes > Danionidae > Danio > Danio jaintianensis. Next base: position 772,887 of record CAIGQV010016226.1, on the reverse strand, counting down.
AGTTGTGGGAATGGCAAACTTAGACAGTGGCTCATCGAGCAGATTGACAGCGGGGAGTATTCCGGATTGGTTTGGGAAAATGACGAGAAAACCATTTTCAGGATTCCGTGGAAACATGCGGGAAAACAGGACTACAACCGCGACGAGGACGCCGCTCTCTTCAAGGTGATGAATGATTATTATGCGAATATAATCACGCCTCAGAAACTATTTATTATATTTAATATTTAAAATACAGTCTACACAACTATTTCAAACATGATTAGAGTTATACTGGGTTGTTTTTAGCCAGTGTTGGATCAAAAATGGATGAGCGTTTGTTTGTTTTTCTATTTGAAAAACAAAATTAATATAGTTATTCGTAATATTGAGTTAGTTTTCTAAATAATATAATGCATTTTTAGTCAACACGTTTAACAAACTGACTGTTCTTGGTGTTTATCCTTATGAAACAATAAGATTCAGTGTTAAAAACGAAGAGAGAAGTGGTTGCAGGTGGATAATGGTTGTATTTAAAGGGATAGTTCACCCAAACATGACAATTCTGTCATCATTCATTTGTGGGACATTCTACCAGAAACGTACATTATCTGTCCCTGAAATGAAAACATAAATACAGTGAATAAAAGTATTTCATCCCAAAAATGTCTAAAATGGACTGATGGTTGATTTGTGTGAGTCAGAATATGTCATTCATTTGGTTCTCAGATGTTGCTCTTTATTAAAAACACTACACATTTACAAACCCTGTCATTGTCCTTGTCCTCAGCCCAATTGAACCATCACCTTTAATAGTGTTGTTATGCTAAAAACTGTTATTTAGAAAAAACAAATACTTCAGAAATAGCAAGTTTAAGGTGTTATCATTCTAGGTATGGCCCGGTGTAGACCATTTTGAGGGATGTAAACAATAACAATGGTCCTAACATATTTCCTGTTATACATTTTTAATTTCCATGGCTTCTGAGAATCTAAAAAGATCTACATATTGATAAATAGTGTTATTATTGCTGTTATAATGCTAGTTTATGATTGAGTTGCCTCTTGTTACAATTATGCAATAGTTTGACAACAAGCAGGAAATGTTAATGGGCCAATGACGTCACTACATTGAAATGGTCTATAAGTTTCTGACGGTATGATAACCTTGGATAAAAGTATCATGGTATTGTGATTACTGCTCTAAAATAAGTTCATTTTAAGTGTCTGCGTAAATAAATAAATACAAATTTTCCCCATTGAACAATTTATTTTAATTTAAGAAACATTTATAATATTTTGGAGCAGTAAACACGTCAGGCTTAATAGTAAATAAATCATTGACTTCTGCTCTCTTCATTAGTTTCAAAAACACAGATGTCTTTACAACACATTAAAGTACATTAAAAAAACCTTACATATACCTTGGGAACGGTATAACAGAACATTTTAGTGGTATTAAAACCTTGACTTTTCCAAACCGCGGTAAACCTTGAAACCGGTTATCGTCCCATGCCTATATCGTTCACATCAACTGATTAAAAACATGAAATTATAAATAAATTCTACAAATATATAATACAAATAACTCTACAATTGTCCCCATGTTTCTGTCAGTCCTGTCACATTTGCATTAAATTTAACATACAATGCGTGCATTACACGTTTAAGGCTGGGACTTGAAAGTGGCATCATTTGACGGAGAGGAAGCTGACAGTGATCAGGGATGCGCTCTATCATTGAATTGTATGATTTTATGCATGTTTTTGTATGATTTTTTTGAGGACGACAAACTTAAGTCAGGCCCTGTCACGTTTTTAGAAGTGAACATGTACGTTTCTGGTAGAATGTCCCATGTAACAAACCTGTTTGAGTTTATTTTATTGTTGAACGCAAAAGATGATATTTGGGATTAGGAAAATGATGGAAAACTGTGACCATTGACTTCTGTTGGATGTTTTTTCCTACTATGGAAGTCAATGGTGCTTTTCAACAGAAGAAAGAAACTCATAAATGTTTAAAAACCAATTGGGGGAGAGTAAATAATGAGTGAATCTTCATGTTTGTGTGAACTATCTAGGGCTGCACGATATTGGGAAATTTGGACATCGCGATATTATTTTTTTCCTGCGATATACATTGCTATATAAATACAATTTCACCAGATGACTTCAATAGCTCTATTTGCCAAGTCATTACTTTAGATTGATTGGGATGATTTTGTAGGGGAGTGACATATAAATATATTTTTATGTCATTTATTATATATATATATGTACAGTCTAAAATAAACACAATGGAGCAAATATTACAGTGAAATAAACACAAACTTTATGGTTTTCTGGGGAGAGTCTGACAGTGTTTTGGTACAGAAATACAATAATCAAATGTAAAATAACATGGCATAGTCTGGATCATATTTATAATTCAATTACATGAATCTTTATTAAACATCTTTATGTGCTAATAAAATGCTTTAAACTCTCTTAAAATGCTCACAGGCCTTAAAAACACATGTAGACGATAACTTTTACTCTATTATAGTTCAATTATGCAGTGTCTCCACAAATCTCTTGTGTTTTTACTTGTCGTTTCTGCTCATCTATAAGCCTAACTCAACATTGCATATCTTGCGATGTGACTATTGCAGGGACACACATTGCGATATCGATGCTCAAACGATATATTGTGCAGCCCTAGAACTATCCCTTTAATGTAATGGGAGGGAGCAGAGGACTGACGTCATACGTCCGCCAAACACAGTCTCTTTTTCAAAGTAAAATGATTATTGAAAAGTTTGTTCCTAGAAAAACTTGTCTGTTTGCAGCCACGTGGTTTGATATTTTGTTATCTGATGCCATGATGATATTCACGTTCCTGCAAGTATATATATACCGTTGAGGGCAAAATTATTAGCCCTCTGGTGAAATATTTCTCAAGTGATATTTAATGGAGCAAGGCTGTTTTCGATAGTGTTTTTTATTCTGGAGAAAGTCTTATTTGTTTTATTTTGACTGGAATAAGGGCAGCTTTTAAATGTTTTAAAGCCATTTTAAGGTCAATATTATTCGCCCCCTTAAGCAATATTTCTTTGGGATTGTCTCCAGAACAAACCACTGTTATACAATGACTTGCCTAGTCACCCTAACTTTACCCTAATTAATCAAGTTAAGCCTTTAAATGTCACTTTAAGTATCTTGAAAAATATCTAGTCAAATATTATGTACTAGGGCTGCACAAAATATCGTTTCAGCATCAATATCGCAATGTGTGCATCCGCAATAGTCACATCGCAGGATCTGGAATGCTGAGTTCATACGTTGGGATTCTATTTGACCAGGAGCCACAGTTTAGAGCACATGATATTTGTGGAGTCACTCCAGAATTGAACCATAATGGAGTGAAGGTTTATCATTTGCATGTGTTTTTAAGGCCTGTAACTGTTTTCAGGCGCAGGAAATTGGGGAATAAAATTAACAGGAGGGCTAATAATTCTGACTTCAGCTGTATGTATGACATTTTCTATTCCACAATAAGGTTCTTTAACGTGAAAGTTAGGATTTATTGACTGATTTTTCTATACTGTATGCTTACAAACTGTATTTTTGTAGACGTTTACGTAATTTTTTTTAACTGTGTGACATTCGAAGGTTTGAACAGTTTTGATTCATACTTTGAGTGTTCAAATAACTTTTGGGACAACCTTCTAAATCAGAAATGCCCAAACTAGGGCCCATGGGCCAAAGTTGGCCCATGGTAACCTTTGATTTGGCCCACCATCCCATCTGAGAAGAGTGGAAGAGTGATGGGGATGGTTTAGAGATTGTCATTTCAAATCTAATGCAACCTTTTGTTTTATTGTTAAAAGCTAACTGAAATGCTTCCATTAAATATTGTATATCAGATTTAGTTTAAATGTACATACTGTCACCTGACAAATAGAGGACAATGCAGAGACTTTGGTGAGCAAATCAAGGCAAAGGCAGATTCTGCTTGACTAGTGTATTCAGCATTGAACTCCACTGTTCACTGTTATGTTTTTATTTTATTTCATTAAGTTATCATTTTAAAAGTTACACTGCATTAGTTAATACAATTTAAAGTAATGTTTTTATTTTAATTTTTTTTAAATATTATGAAATAAATTAGGAAATTAACCATGGCAACTTTAATATAAGACAGTTTGGTATATTTACCTTTGGCCCACGGCTCATAATGATATTTGGTTTTTGGCCCTTTATATGAAAAGGTTTGAGCACCCCTGTTCTAAATGTATAGGCATTGCATGTTTAAAACTAAAAAATGGCATTGATTGCTCCATGAAGAACCTTTAATATCAACAAAACATTTTAATTCCACAAAAAGGTTCTTTAAAGAGCAATTTTAGGAACTGTTCGCCTAAACATTACTGTTCTTCTCTGAAAGCCTACACTGCAAAACATGCTTTTGAGTTTTTGTCTTGTTTCTAGTCCGAATATCAACAAATTCTTAAATCAAGAAGCATTTTCTTTGAAATAAGAATATTTTGCTTACACTGTTGTTGACATGTTTGGTTACACTTCAGTGTGAAAGTACCTGTTCTCTTATTTGGTAGAAAGTTCTTCATTTCCCTTGGTCTGACTCTTATTCTGTCCTGCTCTTGATGACTGCAGGCCTGGGCTTTATTTAAGGGCAAGTACAGGGAAGGATTGGACAAACCAGACCCTCCAACCTGGAAGACCAGACTGCGCTGCGCCCTGAACAAGAGCAATGACTTCGATGAGCTGGTGGAGCGAAGCCAGCTGGACATCTCAGATCCATACAAAGTCTACAGGATCGTGCCTGAGGGAGCAAAGAGAGGTAAATCTCGTATGATGGGTTATCTGGGGAATATGAGTGGCTGAAATGAGTTTTAACCCAACGTTGGGTATGGACAAACTTATTGTTGGGTTAATGTTGTCAATTAAATGTGTTTTAATCAGTCGAAGGTTTGTTGAAGCTTGACTGATTTGTACACTAAAAAATGCTTGGTTGTTTTAACCCAGCATTGGGTAGGGATAAACCCAATGTTTTAATAATGTCAATTAAATGTGTTTTAATATACCACATGCATCAGTCAAATGATTGTTGGGGCTTTCCTTATTTCTACACTTTAAAAAAATAGGTCAAAATAGGTCAAATATGGACAAACCCAATGCTGGGTTAATTCTTTCAATTAAAGTCTGTGTGAAATCAAAATTTACAATGTTTACTTTGCTAGCCGACATTATTATTCTTAAAATCAGTAATTCATCTTCAAGTTAATCCACTGAATTGTTTTTTTTATTAAAATCGGAGCGTTTACTTCCACTTTTCGAGTGGCTCCTTCTGTTGATGTAAACCTGAGGGTTTCCATAACAACGGTATATCAATGTTCTTAACCACGCCCCTGTTACTGTTAGTTTGCTATGGGGGAATGATGCTCAAAAGAAAGCTCCGCCCCCTACTCAGTATTCCATTTCAGTTGGAAGTGCATCAACATACTGAAATAAAGCTCCGCCCCTA
>CAIGQV010016226.1:689591-706431 GCA_903798115.1 Danio jaintianensis | reverse complement strand
ATTATTATTATTATTATTATTATTATTATTATTATTATTATTATTATTATTATTATTATTATTATCTTACCTATTTATTTATTTTACCGCTGGCATCTGTTTATACTTTGATTCTACAGCTAATATAATTTCTCTCACTTTATTTTGTTCATAATTGTTGTGATATGTATATTCTTGAACTAAGTTATTGTACATGTTTACAATAAAAAGAGAAAGATCAAGATCCCATAACGCAATTCAAAAGCAGAAATAAACAAAAATAAAAACATGAATGACAAAATACGGAAAACTGCTAATTTACGGGTATTTTTTTTACATGCAGCAAATTAAGACATAATTAAATAACGCAAATGATGTGTTCATAAAGCGCTGTTTACCGCAAAACTAATAGTAAACACACACAAGAATCGACCTTTTGAAAACACACCTCATGAGTAAATGAACGAGTTGTGTTTCTCATGAGAAGTCCATTAGACGCGCTTTGAACTGTAACTCATTTAATGTACATCTCAACAGAATACAGTTCAGTCAGTGCTTCGTGTAAACACACACTCATGGAAAACACGCGTGCGGTGCGCGTAATGAAACATGCGCGGTGCGGCGGTGTGTGTGTGTGTGTGTGTTGCGTGCGAGCGGCCGGAGCGACACACACACACTCTGTGTGGTCTGACTGTGTGGTCTCCAGCTGACAGACTGAGAGAATGAGAAAAGTCAAGGCAGGGAGAGAGAGAGAGAGAGTGTGTGTGTGTGTTTACTTTAAAGAGGCCTGAATCTGACATCCTACAGCCGCTCCTGAGAGCCCAGATATAGAGCCAGAGCGGCCTCATACATCACACACACACACGCACACACATTTTAAAAACATGTTGGGTCAAAAATTGAGAAAAAAAAAACATTGGGTTAAATGTGCAATTTAATTTAATTTAATTGTCCATATTTGACCCAACCCTCGCTTTGCATTGTTTGGAATAAAACTGCCTTTTAATCTTTTAAATGTACATTTATACAATTTGTTGTTGCACTCTAAAAAATATTGGGTTGTTGTAACTCAATCTTGGGTCAAAAATAGAAAACAATAACAACAACAACCACCATTTGGTTTAAAAGTGCAATTTAAATATAATTGGAAAAATTAACCCATTTCCCAGTGATGGGTTGCAGCTGGAAGGGCATCCGCTGCGTAAAACATATGCTGGATAAGTTGGCGGTTCATCCCGCTGTGGCGACCCCTGATTAATAAAGGGACTAAGCCGAAAAGAAAATGAATGAATGAAATTAACCCAATGTTTATATACATATATATATATATATACAGTGCTCAGCATAATAATGAGCACACCCCATTTTGAAGATGAATATTCTGATCCATTTCTCAGTGAATATAGGCAGTGTATTTTGGTGCATTTAAATAAAACAGATTTATTAAACAGATTTATTTATTACAATAATATTTTAGTCATCAAACATTTTTATAAATTGAAAGAAAATACAATTAAATTCAAGCTAAATATTGCAAAAATAAATGACAACCTACAAAATTTCAACTCAATTTTTTTATTTTTTTGCTTCTCTTGATTTTTCCTCTTTTTTAAATTTGAATTTAATATTTTTCTATAACATAAAATAATAGTTAATTAAACTAGTTTTGGAGCGTTATCGTAAGTTATTTTGTTAGATGAGCTCCAGATTTGGCTTCAGTACTGACTAATCTAATGTATATGCACAAATATAATGTTGTATAGCTTATTATAACACTGCCTTTTTAATCTTTTAAATTTAAATTTATAATCTCTAAAAAATGTTGGCTTGTTGTAACCCAAGCTTGGGTTAAAAAATAGAAAAAACACAGCTATTTGGGTTAAAAAGTGTGACTTTTAAAATATAATTGGAAAGAATTTACCCAATGTTTATTTTAATCTTTTACATTTACATTCATACAATTTGTTGTTGCACTCTAAAATAAAATGCTGGGTTGTTGTAACCCAATATTGGGTCAAAAGCTAATGTAACATTTTCAATAAAATTTAAACGATGCTTTTTAACCTAGATAATAGTATATTATAGTATAATGAGGACTAAATAGTATGTCCTTATTTGACCCAATGTTGGGTTACAACAACACATCATGGTAACACTTTATTTTGATGGTCTATTTGAGGATTAGTAGACTGTCTGCTTAATATCTGCTGATACTGCTCCTTCAACAGACATTTAACTGACTATAAGAAACTTTGCAAGTACATGTCAACTTACACTAACCCTAACCCCAACCTAACAGTCTACTTATAATCTAATGAGAATTAGTTGGCATGTAGATGCAATGTAACTTAAATTAAACAAACGGACCATCAAAATAAAGTGTGACCCACATCATTTATTATAGTGTATAGGTAAACGTTTAAAGTTTTTCTGACTAACTAAATTGTAGTTGACTTGAAATTGGACTTGAAGACAACACAAATGATTAAAAATGCCTCTGGAAATAAAAAAAAAAAAAATTTTAATAGAAAGGTTTATTTCTAAATTAGCTTATTAGTTTATTATAATTTTCTTTTCCATCATTACAAAATAGGAATCATTTTGTTCTGCAATATAAGCATGCATTATTAATTGAAAATTAGAGAAACATTAACAAGAAAACATTGTAATGCAAACTGTTGGTGTCTTCAGGTTTTGTCTTGAAAAGAAAACAATGAGCTGATTTTAAGAAAGGGTTGTTTTTAAGTGTTTTTTTTTTTTTTTAGGCCATTTAAGATGTGAAATATACTACTGTGTCAAACTGAAAGTTGGAAAGGAGAGCTAGATGAAGAATTTACATTAAGAAAAAGTGATATAAGTACTGAGAAACTTCAGAAAAGGTTAAATAAAAGTACAAAACACTAAGAAATGTGCCATTATAACAAAAAGCTACCTTAAAATTGCCATACAATTTCATGTGAATCAACCGACAACTTGTCCAAACATTAAAAAGCTACCATTCACCATAAGCTTGTGTTGATTATATAAATTTTACTTATCTTAATTAATTGCTGCACTGTGAAATACTGTAAATGCAGAGATCCATACAATTCAATCACGTTGCCCCAACACAAATCAATTAAGTTAAGGTAACAAATATAAGATTGAACTTCAAACAATTAATTGGTCCCCAAAAAAAAACAAGAATTGTGTTATTTCAGTGCATTTTAACTAAGTAGTTTGAACAAGCAGGAACAATATATTTTTGAGTGTGTTTGTAAGTCTATCCTCCAACTGCGCATGGCTAAATTAGCGTTTACTGTATTTTAAAGCATGCGCATTGCAGTGTGTGTGTGTGTTGTGCAATGCATTTGTATGTACTGTATGTTGTATTTTCTCTCATCTGTGCCAGTGAGTAACAGAGATCGAGTTTCTGAAAGAATCCTAATTTTAGTAGACGTGGGCTTCAGGCTGTTCACATTCACATCTGTATGGTGTTTATATTTCAGAAACAGTGTTGGCGATGCTGTTTAACCTCAGTCTCAGAAATAACGGCCTTTAGATGCAGACCAACTGACCAGACATTGTGGACAAGCTACAAAAACAGACATCAAAAAACGCAAAGATACTGCGAAAAGAAATACATTTCAAGGCATTTTCTCTTTAAATACTGCATTTGGTGGTGCCTAATACAATGAAAATGAATTTACAATGGCAAAGTGCATGATATCATTATATTTACATCACTATGTTTCTATTTATTGCTATAGATGTATAGATTTAGATTACAAATATATCTCTAATAAGATTTAAAATAATTAAATGAACACTGAAACTCTTAATGGATTCCATTGATTTTATTGAGTTTAAAAGTTATATCCCAACTGATAAACTTCCATGTAAGTTGAGTAAAGCAACACTGCCCACTTTAAATGAATATTAACTGTTAGGAAAGAAAACAAATATAACGCATTGCCATGTCCGAACTGTGCATTTTCAGTTGTTAGTTTCTGAGCACACAGCTTTGCATGTGGTTTATGAATTATGAAGTGCTACTGAAGATGAAATGCTTGACTGTGTTGTACAGACGGTCAGAGCAGAGCAAAGCAAAGCTTGTTTCTCTTGCTTCCCAATCACATCTCTCTCTCTCCCGTCTCCAAAAGCTCTCCCGGGACGGCCCAGTAATGCTGCACTGCTGAGAAAGCGGTGTGCAAATGTTAATATAATCCACCGTTCTTCAGCAAAGTCAATAAACAGGGCCACCCAAATATCTAATTAGTGTGGGTGTGGAGGACAGGAAATGGATTTGCTAGAACAAACCCGTCACCATCATCAGCAGCCCGAAGGCGAAGGAATGGAGGAATATGGGACAGTGACAGCCTGAACCCGACCAAACCAGCCCAGACCAGACCAGACTGAACCAGACCAGATCAAAACCAACCAAACCAAAAGACACCAAATCAAACCATACCAGACCAAAATGATCCAGACTGAACCAGACCAGATCAAACCAAACCAAACGACACAAAATTAAACCAAACCAGATTGAAACAAACCCAACCAAACTAAAAGACACCAGACCAGACCAAACTGAACCAGACTGAACCAAACCAGACCAAAAAGACACAAAATCAAACCAGACCAGACCAAACTGATCCAGACTGAACCAAACCAGATCTAATCAAACCAAACCAAACGACCCAAAACCAAACCAAAGCAAACTGAACCAGACTAAACCAAACTAGATCGAACCAAACCAAACCAAATCAAAAGACACCAAACCAAACCAGACTGAACAAACCAGATCAAACCAAGCCAAGCGACACCAAACCAGACCAAACTGAACAAGACTGAAGCAAACCAAACCAAACTAAACTGAACCAAACCAAAACAAACCAAACCTGACTAAGCCACATCAAACCAGACTGGACCAAACCAGACTAGATGAAATAAAACCAAACCAACCTGAATAAAACCAAACCAGAGTAAATTGAACCAGACCGAACCAAATCCAACCAATCAGGACCAAACCAGACAGAACCAAACCAAAAGACAAAAATCCAAATTGAACCACAACAAACCAAATCCACCCACAGCGGCTCTCATGAATGCTTTCACCTAAATCTTCTGTTAAAATCCTAGAGATACGTTTGGCACACAAATATAGATTGTTCCAGGATTGACTTTCCTCACACTCAGCTCAACTACATTTTAATTGGTTTATTTTTGTAACAGATGAGTGAGAGCGCAAAGTATGATCAAATGTGCAGCATGCAGGCAAACTCCTTTGAAACACAATACAGTTCATGAAGACTGAGCTGATCAACATCCAAACTGAGCAGAACTGCACTCAAATACATATATCATCATCAAATACAAGAACGTTTTCATTTCTGAGAACACCAATGGCTATTGACTGTAAAATACTTGTAAAGTAAGCTCGGTTTTTAAGTTGCCATTTTTTTATGATGGAGATTCATAGGTTTGTACATCTATTATTAATTTAGTCATTGCTTTAATCCAAAAGAGGAAAGCACAAGTAATTTGTTGTAAAGAGCCAGTACTCACACATCAAGTGCTACTAAAACATTCATTCATTTTCTTTTCAGCTTAGTCCCTTTATTAATCTGGGGTTGCCACAGCGGAATGAACCGCCAACTTATAGAGCATGTCTTTGGACTGTGGGGGAAACCGCAGCACCCGGAGGAAACTCACGCCAACACGGGGAGAACATGCAAACTCCACACAGAAATGCCAACTGACCCAGCCGAGGCTCGAACCAGCGACCTTCTTGCTGTGAGGCAACAGCACTACCCACTGCGCCACCGCGCTACTAAAACAAAGTCTCGATTTTGTTAGAAAAACACAAGCTAGAGTAGGACGGGATTAAGAACTAAGAGTTTTTATATATATACTATTTTGTATTTAAGAGCTCATGGAAAACATGAGTCCATTTATAACCATTACTGAGGGAAATAACCTGAGCTGAATAATGACAATTAAATCTTTACAGAACAAGTATTGTTTTTCTGAAATAAATGCGTTTTTTTTTTATCATTCAACTGCATTGTGTGTCGTTCAGAAACAAGAGAAGAAAGATAAAATGCAAAACATATATAATGGAAGGAATGGTGTTCAGATTAAAGTGATCTATGTTTGCAGAAACTGTGTCTGGTTTACGGCAGCTTAAAGGATTCCCAGTGATGAGAGTGAATCTCCAGACTGTCCTGAGCAAACCAATGATCTTCAGCTGAAACAGCAGAACTAAAGCCTGATCAACACCGTTTGCAGATCAGATGTATGAACAAACATCTGTATTTCTGTGTCGACGAGGACACTGTAAATATAGTTGTCAAAATATTTGACTTTAAAGCAAGGATAATAGCAAACGGCAAAAGGATATTTTCCAGTTTATGGGAACGCTTCAGTCATAATTGTCATACATTAAACCCTAAACAATATTAAAGGTTACTTTTTTTTCATGTAAAAATGGCTAAAAAAACAATAGTTCTCATGCCACACCAGTAGTTGGCGCTGTGACTGTATAAACACCATGCTCTTGCCCTATAGACTGAACATTTAACAAAGCACTAAATAATAATTTTGTAGTTTATACTGTAGATAACAGTGTTGTGTTTAAAAAAACTTGCACTCTGAAACTTCTTTTCAAAAGTTTGCATTTTCATCCCACCAAAACATAAAGGAACAGCCAGAATGGATAAAAATTTAATTTCTTTAATTCAAAGTGTTGTTGTATAAATGTGACGCAAGGGGAAAAAAATCAAGTTCGCTAATCAATTTTGAACACTATTCTTAATCTGGATTTATGGGATTGAGATTTAAATTTGAAAATTAATTAAAGTTTTCTTATTTTCCATGAAAAACTGTGATTTTATTATTATTTTTTTTTTAGGGAAAATTGGTTTTATTAGTATTAACCATTGTGTGGTCCTTATACAATAGTCTATGGTTCTCATGGTCTCTAGAGACCCCAGGCAACAAATATTTTACTCCACGTTGTCTTTTTTTTGGGAAGTTTTTGTTGTTTTTAAAGTTTATAAAAAAATATAAAATATGTCTTTTTAGAAAAATAGTTTTTTTTTTTTTTTTTTACACAAAAACAGCTTTTTAAGTAAAATTCACTTCATAAAAGACTCACATTTTCAACTTTAATTCACGGTCATATAATAATCTGACATGATTCAGTGTTCAATTGCTTCCCACCTTCTGGAAAATGCGGTTTGAACTGAAATGTAATAATCTACAAAAAATGCATTGTTTACGAATCTTTTATGCAAAATAAAGTTTAATCATTGGTCTTGGAACCATTAATGCCCACAGACAGCCTTAATTTTTCAGGGCTACCATACACACATACACACAAACGCGCACACATGTTTGTTTTTGTGAAAAGTGGGGACATTACACAGGTTTCCATTGATTTTATACAGCACAAACCGTATTTAGTATTGGCCTAACCCCACCCTACCCCTAAACCCAACCATCACAGGAAACAGTGTACAGCTTTACTCTCTGATTAAACTCATTCTGGGGGATTTATAAGCTTTTGGAGAAATGAGGACGTCAGCTGTGTCCTCATATTTCACCTCCTTTTTGTAATACCTGTGTCATACCTATGTCATTATACAGATTTGTGTCCTGACATGTCACAAAAACACGCACACACACACACGCACACACACACACACACGCACACACACACTGTCTGAAAGAAAAGGGCATTTCAGGAAAGCATTGATTACGGCTTCTTGTTGAAATAAGCAGCTCGTTACTGGATAATTTGGAGTTGAAGAATGTAAGTAGGCGTCATTGCTTTGAGTTCCCTATCCAGTGCCCTCGTAATACGGCTGCTTTTTCATTCCCTTGACGCAATGCATTCGTTCTTCTTAAATGAAGCATTGGCATTGCATTTCCACTTGTTCTGGGAACCACATATATCGTAGATAACAAGCCGCACTTCGGACCACCCAGGCGGGCTGTGGATGTTTAAAAAACGCCCTCGAGTTCAAGTTCAAGCGGTTCTCGGATAAGCAAACCCGTTTGTTACCTGTTCGTGCTCTAAAACTAAGGGCTTGGCTGATAACTTGATGAAAGTCACACAAGACTGATTGGTGCTTACCTTAAAGACTAGTCAATTCATGACTGCAGTAAGTGGCCGAACATCAAGGGGCTAGTTAGTTAGTGTAAACACCGCACTTAGCGAAATTACCTCAGGGACCCACACGGGTATTTGGAGGAAGATGCTTTGTGGTGACGTTCAATAAACAAGGCAACTAATGAGCTCATGGTTTTCTGGGTTCGAGCTCTGCTGTTTTGAGTCTGTGTGAATTATAACTTGGCCTTGATAGTCCTGACGGCGGTTAGCATGCGGCGCTACACCTGAACTAATATTTGCACGGTGTCCAGATCCGTTTTTCCTCCTACCTGTCTGCCCTCAGTAGATTCAGACTGTAGCGGATTGTTTTCGGATTCGTGTTGGCTATGATAGTGTCCTACAACATTTACCAGCGGCTTGTTATAATCACAAGGTTAAAGCAGTAAATTCCTGAGAATCTGCAAGCTAATCTCGCAAACGCGCTCAGATTACAGCTGTTACTGTGCTAAATTGGTTCGGCTCACGTTTAAAGCTTCAGCCTTCAAAAATGAAAGTCTTCTGCATTTTCTACATTCCTGTGCTTTTTTCCCCCCTTTAGAGCTCATAACTTTCCTTTTTGGCTCTCTATCCTTACACTCTACAAACATGGTGTAATTTCTGCAAGCTTCTTTGGTTTCTTCGAGCTGAATCCAGCAGGCTTTTTAAACAGCTTTAGGTTATACTTACTGTGGTATTTTCCTTTCATTTTCAGTGCATTCAGGTTAAAACATTTTCCGACTACAAGATGATTTATGTCCGATATTCCAGAAACCTTTAAAAACATTACGCAAACCCTAGTGTAGAAACTATTTTCACTTAGAATTTGGAAGTGATCATATTTAAATAATTTAAGCAAATAATACATTGGATTCAAAATAAATGAAATAGAAAAATATATCTAATATTATTGTAAACAAAATATGTTATTATTATTATTATTATTATTATTATGAGTTTTTAAAGCATTCTTGATATAGACCATTTCCATAGATATATACACTAGATATCGCATACGGACCCTCAGCATGCGTCAATAGCGCCGCCATATTTGTACAGGGCTCCCAGGACAAACATCATTCAACCGCACTAGTCAAGACAGTGTGCCAATGTGAAGATGCTGGACTGTAGCGCTGCTTACGGGTGTAGTAACGAGCAAACAGAGAAAACAAAGCACAAAGGCAGAACATTTCATAGGGAAGATTTCGTTTTTTACATGTTACAAACTTTTGTGCTCAACAAGTAACGTTATTGATGATGATACAGTCTCTTACTGCACTGATCATAAGGCAAAGTAGCATCAACTTGCACTGAATTCCAGGCTTATGCTAGTTTTGTTGAATAAAATCAGCAAACAATGTAAATTAAATAGGACAACAAGACGCTGCGGTGCCAGAAACGTGTATTATTGTCGGCTAAGAGAACGAGTCGTTCATAACGGGGATTCATTCACAAACTAATCGCTCCCTCCGTTAGAATGAGAAGTGAAAGCAGGAGAGGGGCTGTGTTTCAGGACACGGATTAGATCAAATTTAACAGGTAGGGAGGATAATACATTTCCATGCACACAAACACACACTCTTTATCGTCAATGCCCGTGCGGTCACTGATCCATCGATGTAGAAAAGTGATGTAAAATTATAATTTTCTTAATTAAATATTTTTACATTTTTTTGCGTACTGACCACGGGGGAAAACTCCCGATCATAGATATATGTATATATGTGTATATCTCTGGCTCTGGATGGCCACAGTCCTCCACTACGCCTTGGTCCCGCATTCATTTCAAAGGAGCGCTACCCTGTACTAAAATGGCGGCTCTATTGACGCATTCCTTCCAATAGACAACAATAGGCCAGGCGACATCTAGTATATCTATGGACCATTTCAATGTGGTGATGTCATTGGCCCATGAACATTTCCTGCTTGTTATCAAACTATTTCATAACTGTAACGAGGCAATTCAACCATAACTTAATGTTAAAACAGCTATCATAACATTATTTATCAATATGTGGCTCTTGGATTCTCGGAAACTATAGAAATTAAAATTGTAAAACAGGAAATACGTTGGGACCATTGTTTTTGCTTACATCCCTCAAAATGGTCTAGCATTTGTACAAATTAATGATTTAATTAAATCAGGTTTATCTGGGTAAACATTTCACTCCAAAAAATCTGGGTTGTTGTAACCCAACATTAGGTCAAATATGGACAAACCCAACATTGGGTTCATTTTCAATGAAATTTAAATTACACTTTTAACCTAGCAGATGTGTATGTCCATATTTGACCCAACATTGGGTTACAACATCCCAGATTTTTATTAATATTATTAAATACACTATTTATTAAATAGTCACACATTATTAAATATTAACTCTATCAGAAAACGGTGTGCAATTTATATTGTATCTACTTTATGTAATACATTTTTACAACTGGGATGCATTATATGAGGATTCGTGAAGTGTAGCTCACTTCTAGATACAAGTTTGTCCCCATAATATGCTTAAGTGTGTACAAACATTTGCATGATAAGGACAAAATATTGTAGAATAGAGTTGTAAAATGTTTCAGTGTGTAATTGGTTTCATATTTTTAGATTTCAACATTTGAGCTATTCCAATGGATATTTGAAGACTTTAATATTAATAATCCATCTTCAATAGTGATCTCCATAACTTCTGTTTCTGTTGCGATTGTCTTATTCCCAGATTGACTCTGTTAGATGCATATATTATTATCTTCAGGCATGCTTCACCAGCTGCTAGTTATGGTATCTACAAATAACTGGTAATTATAAACAACTGCAGGGAACTAAATCCTCAATAACCCCTGTACAAATTTGAGATATGGGGCGTTCTTACTTATCTGAAGAAAAGCCAGCTTCATTGATCCCATACTTCTGTAAAGTCTGGATTGACTTAAGAGATCGAGACTGGAAAGAGCATTTGAGACTGTCAAATAAAATGAAAGTGTTGTATGGTTTGGTGATAATGTATACTTTAATCTGTGAGTGAAAGATGCCAAACACGTGCCAAAGCCATTTTTCCTCCCGGTTTGCATGGTAAATGACATGAAAGTTGTGCTTTCAAATGTTTTTCAGACAGATATAGTCTGAGAAACATTGTGTTCTCGTTGGGAATTTACCAAAAATTATTTTCATATTGACCTTTAAAGTTTAATTTGAAGTATTAAAGGATCAAACGTGCTTTAATCATCCATATAAAGGATAATTAAAGGTCTTCTCTATGAACTACAAAGTGGGATTCACACCTAATATGAATTAAGAATTTGTTACACCTTTAAACTGCACAAGGAAAAAAAAAAAATCCATCAATAGTTTTATTTACTTATTTATTTATTTATTTATTTATTTATTTATTTATTTATTTAATAGTATTATTTTAATAGTTAATTTTTTTCAAAATTGATATTTAACATACAGCAACAGATATTTTATGTCAAAAAGTACAACATATTCGGAGATGTACTTTATTAAATATACAAAGTAATAAGTGATCGTACCAGTTTTCATTTGTTTTAAATGATCAAAAACATCTTGCTAAATGGGTAAAACTGGAAGGAGGGTGGTAAAATATTAAGATTTCAAATGACAAGTAATGAGAACATGTGGCTAAACTGTTTTGCTTAAGTTAAACACTTTAAATATGTCAGCCAATGATTATGCCTGTCAAGTTTTGCTTTGTTGTTCTGAATGACATTTTGTTGGAGGTCTTCTGTAAATCATAGTAGTAAATATGTATAATAGCCATTATTTTTATGTAAACAAACAAGAAAACATATCAAAAATGCAAGAAAGAAAAAAGGAAATTACAATAAAAAATGATTATTCTATTATGTAAATCATCTTTACCTTTATAAATAGTTACTCATTACTCATAATAATAATATAAAGAATACATATTTGAGGAAAATAGTAGCAGATTGCATTACTGCAAGTTTTTGTTATAAACATGTTCAAATGTAACATCCTAAATAATTGATGTTATGAGGAAACTGGATCTTGATTTTAAGATTTGTATTTTTGAGATGCGATTTTGAGATGTGTTACCATAGCAACTATAGTGTTACCTATAGAATTTAGAACAGATAGAACAATACTATAGTTGTTACCCTAGCAACTATAGAATCAACTATAGAATTTAGAACAGATTAATTACTACAGTTGTGTTATCATAGCAACTTTAGAATTACCTAAATAATTTAGAAGAGATGAATTACTGTTTTGTGTTACCATAGCAACTATAGAATCACCTATAGAATTTAGAAGATTGACTACTGTTTTGTGTTACCATAGCAACTATAGAATTACCTATATAATTTAGAACAGATTAATTACTAGAATTGTTACCATAGCAACTATAGAATTACCTATATAATTTAGAACAGATTAATTACTATAGTTGTGTTACCGTAGCAACTATAGAATCAACTATAGAATTTAAAATAGGTTAATTACTAGATTGGTGTTATCATAACAACTTTAGAATCACCTATAGAATTTAGAAGATTGACTACTGTTTTGTGTTACCATAGCAACCTTTGAATTACCTATATAATTTTGAACAAATCAAGTACTTTACAAAAGTAGGGTTCAAAAACACTATAGCAGTCTATTTGCTGTTGTGCCCAATTCAGTTCAAGTTTATTTGTATAGAGCTTTTCACATTGTTTCAAAGCAGCTTCACAAAAGGTGCACATTCGCACAAACTAAGTTTATTAGTTACCATAACTTTATTAGTTACTAATAACGTTAATTGTGGTAACTATTTTAACAGTTAAAGTTATTATATAGGCTGTATAAACATATAGTTAACCTGTAGTTATATACTGTAATAGGTGATGTCTACATGTACATGTTCAATGAAGTGTATGTGTGTATTAAAAGTATAGCTACTATAATTTTTTTGTCATGTGGGATAGATGAGGGTTAAAAACACCGTCATAAAATTAGCAACAAGACCAAACCTCCAGAAAAAGACGACGACGTGCAGAAAGTGATACATTAAAACCTTAACAGGCCTATGGAGAACAGTTCTTGTAAAATGTTCAGATTGGAAAGGACACGGCACTGAGCTTGCGCTAATATTGTGCTTCCATTAAGCGAGGCTTACGGGGCTCGGCCGCGGTTTATGGTCGAGGCGGCACCAACTGCGTGTTTTGACAGAAACCCTGAGATTTGAACAACCTCGGTTATAACAATAATCCCTGCACCTCGTGTGGCACTGGATGAGATGCGCTCCTGCTTTTCCCTCGAGCTGAACGCTGGTGGGAAAACCTCATCGAAACGGGCATTAGCACATGGTTATCATTACATTAATGTCCAGAGTGTTTGCTTACATTCACTGGCTGCGCGATAATCTCGCAGATTAGGAGCGAGGCAGATCCTGATTTCATATGACTGATGGCTCTCGCTCTTTTTACGGTCATCTGACGGCAGTAGCTATAGCAGTGTGAACTCGTTTTATAATCATGTAGGATTGGCTAACATTGGATACAAGTATGTAAACATATGTAAACAGCGAGATGTGATTTTAAAATGAGAATAAATCAAAAGTTTCTAATCCCACGTCGAGTATATGCTAGGCCTGGCGCAGGTACATTTAAAGGCTGAAAAACAAGCTAGCAATAAACAAACGTATAGGCTAATAACATTCGTGTAGTTCAATCAACGAGTCGATTAAATGGTAGCCCATAATATGGTGTAGGTAATGTTAAAATACACTTTTTTTTAAGTTTCACATTTACATTAAATGCCATTAGAAAATATTTCCTCCATATGATAGATGTATAGCAACATAATAGTCCTATAGCTCATAAAAATAAAAAGAGACACATTTGTAATTGCTTTGAATTACCGCTGATTCACTTTAATTTTAGTGGAAAAAAATGTAAAAATTATTTGAATATATAGATCTAAGTCCAACAATAGAAGCTAGTATAATAATAATAATAATAATAATGTAATATTTGGAATATTTTGAGGAATAATTATATTATTATATAGATTATTTTGAAGTTATATAGCTCCAGTTACAAAATTTCCAATTATAATTATTTTAACTAGGCTAATATTTCCCCTAAATTGGTCAATTAATATAGGCTATGTAAATGAAAAAAAAGTTTTTGCTTATACGTCAGCATAGATATTTTTGTATCTATGCTGGAGGAAAACAGCAATCTAATTCAGTTAAACACACTGAATCAACATAAACACGTTATTGTATTCAAGCAATATTATTATTATGAGTCAAAATAACTATTTTTTGACACTTTACTGCATTCAGAGAGGGCTTTACACGTGTATTTCTTGTGAGCTCCAGCAGAGGGAGACTTTAAACACTCTCGAGATTCAATCTGAGCAGAAACACCGCAGAAGTGGACGAATCTGCATTTTGTGATGAGGTTTGATGATCACTGGACATCAGGAGGACACTTACATTAGTCTGTTTATAATACGTCAGAAAATAAATCCACACAGATCCATAATTCACAGCCGATGATGCCGAGCATGCGCAGTTCGGCTGATTGTTGTCTAAGTACATAATTGCGGGTGGGTGTTTGTCTGCGGTGGCGCGAGTCTGACCTCTGACCCCGCTCATTTCTCTCTTTTCCCGCGTGTCTGGGGTTTGTTAAATCCTACTGCATTTGTCTGAGACCGACAGGGTGATTTTAGGACACTTCATCTGTGTCTCTGGGCCCCAGCTGAACTCCTGAAAACGGCCCCGTCAAATTCCTCGCATTCACACAGACAGACTTTTTAATTCAGATTATCCCGGTTTGTCATAATAGACGTGAAATACAGTATGCATCGAGACGCTTATCAGAATAATTGTCTGCCGTATTTAGACTTTTCTACCTACAAATTGCTGTGAATGTTCTGGCCCTCAGAGCAGCGCTGTATTTATTGAGTCTGAAGGAGAATCGGACCACCCGCTCGCTGAATTAACCCACATAAAAAACAACTATAGTACTACTATAGTAACTTATAGTAAACACTATAGTGTCAGTGAATTAGTGTTTTAAAAATAGTGTTTTTGAACTATAACCTGAAGTACCTGAATTCATTCATTCATTTTCTTTTCGGCTTAGTCCTTCTATTAATTTGGGGTCGCCACAGCGGAATGAACCGCCAACTTATCCAGCATATGTTTTACGCAGCGGATGCCCTTCCAGCTGCAACCCATCACTGGGAAACATCCATACACACTCATTCACACACACACACTACGGACAATTTAGCTTACCCAATTCACCTATACCGCTTGTGTTTGGACTGTGGGGGAAACCGGAGCACCCGGAGGAAACCCACGCCAACACGGGGAGAACATGCAAACTCCACACAGAAACGCCAACTGGCCCAGCCAAGGCTCGAACCAGAGACCTTCTTGCTGTGAGGCAAACGTGCTACCCACTGCGCCACCGTGCAGCCTGTACCTGAATTCATTCATTCATTCATTCATTCATTCATTCATTTTCTTTTCGGCTTAGTCCCTTTATTAATCAGGGGTCGCCACAGCGGGATGAACCGCCAACTTATCCAGCATATGTTTTACGCAGCGGATGCCCTTCCAGCTGCAACCCATCACTGGGAAACATTCATACACACTCATTCACACACATACACTACAGACAATTTTAGCTTACCCAATTCCCCTATACCGCATGTGTTTGGACTTGTGGGGGAAACCGGAGCACCCGGAGGAAACCCACGTGAACACGGGGAGAACATGCAAACTCCACACAGAAATGCCAACTGACCCAGCCAAGGCTCGAACCAGCGACCTTCTTGCTGTGAGGCAAACGTGCTACCCACTACACCACCGTGCAGCCTGTACCTGAATTCATCTTTTGTAATTAAACTGTAGAATTACCAGTTGCTATGGTAACACAACAACTATAGTAACCCTACTTTTCTACAACCTTAGGTTAAATTCTTCATAATTAAATACTATAGTAGTTTATAGTAAATACTATAGTGTTTTTGAATTGTACTATAGTAAAGCGTATTATACTGTATATACAATAGTTTTAAATAACTCAATGAAAGAATCTGTTGGAGAATCTGTTGGACCACTCGCTCACTGAATTAACCCACATAAAAAAACCTATTACTACTATAGTAAATTATAGTAAAGACTGTAGTGTCGGTAAATTAGTGTTTAAAAAATAGTGTTTTTGAACCATAGTAAAGTGAATTAATCTTTAGTGGTAATTCTAAAGTTTGCGATTGTAACAACAACTGTAGTATTGTAACCAATACTGTGCTAAGCTTTCTACAACTGTAAGGTAAATTCTGCATGAATAAATACTATAGTCATTATAGTAATTACTATAGTGTATTTCCTAGGGGGGGGGGGGGGGGGGGGTTTACCTTTAATGGACAGGACAGTAGAGAGTATTGACAGGAAAGTGTGGTGAGCAGAGAGAGGGGAAGGATCAGCATAGGACCTCAAGGCAGGAATCAAACTCGGGCCACTGTGAGCATGTGTCGACGCACTAACCACTACGCCATTGGTGCCGATACTACATTGTCTTTTAACCATAGTAAAATACCTGAATTAATCTTTTGTGGTACTTCTACAGTTGCTATGGTAACACAAAAACTATAGTAACTGATCTGTTGTGGTGATTTTACAGTTGCTATGGTAACACAACAACTATAGTAATTGATCTGTTGTGGTAATTCTACAGTTGCTATGG
>CAIGQV010016226.1:643304-658487 GCA_903798115.1 Danio jaintianensis | reverse complement strand
AGTGTGTTTTTTTATTTGTTTGTGTTGTATGAAAATGCAGTGTGTTTCTTTATTTGTTTGCGTTGTGAGAAAATGTAGTGTGTTTTTTTATTTGTTTGTGTTGTATGAAAATGCAGTGTGTTTTTTTATTTGTGTGCATTATGAGGATTTGCGTTTGCAGTCAAACCGATGAGGATCTTTTCTTAATTTGCTGGTGTTTTTTGTAATTGCATGTGTTTTCTTAAGTTCTCTCGGCCACCATATATATTTTTTTCTGAGCGATGACTCAAAGCTCATCATTCACTGCTGTTTTTCACTGATCTGAATGTGTTGTGACAGAGTCTGTGTGTTAAAGAAACTGAGGAAGGAGGGGGGTTTCGTGACTATTAAGTTTGACTGGAAATGTGACAACAGAATAAAGTGAGACAGAGAGTGACTGGGTCGAGCAGGTTTAGACGTGCCAAACACAATAAAAGCCTATAAAAGCATAAATGTGTGATTGTCAGAGTTACGAAACATGCCCCGCGAGTGACTCTTGTTTTCATAAGGCAACCCGTAGGCATGTGCACGCACACACACTGGTTTTGGTAGTTTATACACTGCAAAAAAAGCTTTTCTTACTTGAGTTTTTGTCATGATTCTAGTCCTAATATCTACAAAATCTTAAATCAAGAAGCATTTTCTAGACAAGTACAAAATATTGTCTTGTTTTCAGAAATAGAGAGTCAAAATTAAGTGAGTTTTTCATTAAAACAAGCCAAATTATCTGACTGTATAAAAATAATAATAAATAATAATCTAAATAATGAGGTAGGTAAAATAATCTCATGTCAAAAGGAAAAACTAGATCATTTTACCTGCATCACTGGCAGATTATTTTGCTTGTTTTAAGGAAAAACACACTTGATATCGACACATTACTTAGAAACATAAAAACAAAACAACATTTTGTCCATATCTAAAAATGCTTCTTGATTTAAGAATGTTCAGATATTTGGTCTAGAAACAAGACAGAAAATTAAAGCAGTTTTTTGCACTGCAGTTATTTTGCAAGACATCCAGACACACACACACCCTCTCAGTCGAGTGTGAACCATTGAACCGTTTCTCCGCATGTGGCTGTTTCGTGCAAAGGCCGTGTTTCTGCGCTCACCTGAAGGGAGTTCCTGACGCCGTTTGCACGCAGATCTCTTTGTTGCTGTGACTGCATTTTTCTGCGGTGCTTCACCCTCCCCGCGCCGTGTTTCCAAAATAACCCAAACAGGTTCTGCGTGTAGTAACTGTGATATTATCTAAGCCAGCTTCACCTGCAGGGGATCCCGCTCCAGTCTGCACGACAGACGCCCGGGGCCGAACAGGAGGCAAGATAGGCCCTGCTGACAGCACTCGGGCCCTCATATCATGCTCTCCCCTGTGATTGATTGACAAATGCACAAACATAAAAACTGAAAAAAAAGAGCCGTATTTGAGCTGCGTTGGCATGTGAAGGGTGTAACTGTTTACTCTGATGACTTTGGGTTTTGCAGCTCACGTCTAAAATAGATCAGCTATAGGCCAGGAATGTCTAAACGCAAGGAAAGGTGTCTCCACTATTTCACAATTGTAAAAGATGCTGGGTTTTTTTCTGTTAAAGCATCCCATTGGTGGAATTTGATGCCATAATCTATTAAAAAAAGTACGTTTCATTTAAAAAAATGTCTTCTTAATAATCAACAGTGCGAACAAATTTGGTTTATTTTTTTAGTTGCTTTTAAAGAGTTTTTTTTGTTTGTTTGTTTAACTCTGTATAATTATAATATACATAATAATCTAATTATATATCTAACAAAGTAGCGTATGATAATGGTCCAAAATTAGTACACCTAAATTTATATGTTAGGGAAATATTAAATAATTTTTTTAAAAAGAGCAAAATTCAAGAGAAACAAAAAACTTATACAATTTTGTTGAAATTTTATAGTTTGTAAAAAAAAATTTGCATGGTTTTAATTGTATTATCTTTCTATTTTTTAAGATGTCCGGTGACTAAAATATTATTTTAATAAATATATCCATTTAATAAATCTGTATTAAGTGGATTTAATAAATTTAGTAAAATTTGTTCAAATGCACCAAAATATATGACCTGTATTCACTGGGAAATGCATAAAAATATTCATTTTCAAAATGGGGTGTACTCATTTATGCAGAGCACTGTATATATATATATACACACACACACACACACACACACACACGCACACACATACATGTTTGAGAGTCGCTTATAATTTGCCGTTGGATTTTGGTTGATCTTATAACATATATAACATCATAAGTTGCATTGCTAATTCTCACTAAAAAGTATTATTAGCAGACTGTTTTCTTAATGCTGATATTGATCAACCAACAGACATTCTCCTGACTATAAGAAACTTTGTAAGTACTGTACATGCCAACTTACTCTAACCCTATCTAATATCTGTTCTTTTTTTTTTCTACTAAAGCGTCCCATCAGTGGAATTTAACACCCTAATCGATTATAGAATTTAGGATTCATTTTAAGAAATAACTTCTTAACAATCAACAGTGTGATCATAAATATTGTTTATTTATTTAGTTGTATGATTTGTTACTCATTTATATATTTAGTGAAGCCCGAAATTATTTATACCCCTTCTTAAAAAAAAAAACATCAGGCAGTCTGCAGAGAAACTTGGCCCTGGGCACCAGTGGACTTTTAAGCATGACAACAACTCAAAACCCACAGCAAAAGTGGTGAAGAAATGGTTAGCAGACAAAAACGTTAACGTTTTGCAGTAGCCCAGCCAGAGTCCTGACTTAACCCCAATTGAGTATCTGTGGAGGGAGCTAAAGATCAGGGTGATGGCATGGAGACCCTCCAACCTGAAAGACTTGGAGCTCATCGCTAAAAGATGAATGGGCAAAAATGCCAGTGGAGACATGCAAAAAGCTGGTCAGCAAATACAGCAAGCGTTTGATTGCTGTAATAGGCAATAAAGGCTTTTCTATTGATTATTGAGCAGTGTGAATAATTTTGGACATGCCACTTTTTGTTCAAATGTAAAGCTGAGAAATATTTGTTTCCACAATGATGCCTCTTGTACATCGTTTTATTATCTTTTGGGAAAAGCCTGGGTCCTTGCTGGTTGAAAAAGAAACTTTAAGTCAGAATTTGCCAGGGGTATGAATAATTTCGGGCTTGACTGTGTATGTTTGAGAGTTGTTTATAATATGGGGTTGCTTTTTTGTTTGTTTTTTGTGTCATCTAGCACTGTTAGCAGAATTAGTGTCGTTTGCTTTGTTGTTGTAGTCCATCTCTCCCCCAGGTTATCAGTGATTCATGAAAATATGTTTGGACATCCCAGAGATTTTCAATGAGATCCCATTGAACGAACAGGCCAAAAACCAGTGCTCTGCTTTGCATTTGCTTCCCTTAACTGTGCATTTGAATGTAATTGACATTGCGTAAGATGCCGCGGTTTAAGAGAGAGATAAGATTGTTGGGTATCATTGCATGTTGCATTCAAAGCATACACGATTTTGTCATAATGGTTGACTTTGTGACACCAGACAACTGTATGCAAACAAGAGCGAACCTATCAACGTTCCAGCAGGTCACCGGGTTTGTCTTTGCCTACAGAATACAATGGCTATAACAGACTAACAGTAGATTTGATGAGAACCAGCGCAATCTCTCGCAATCTGATTAAACACTTTACTTTGGCTATTGCAGTTTGGTGTTATTCAAATCGCCAGATTGGCATTTTGGGACATTCATAAAAAAAAAACACTGGATGGAAATGCCAAGATGCACAAAACCTAAGGGTGTGTTTATTCGACAACAATGTACTTTATAAAAAAACAAACTATTTATTTAGTTAGTTAGTTATTTATTTATTTAGTTAGTTAGTTAGTTAGACTGCAAAAAAATTGTTTTGTCCTGTTTCTAGTCCAAATATCTACAAATACTTATATCAAGAAGCGTTTTTTAGACAAGTAGAAATATTGTCTATTTTTTTCAGAAATAATGAGACAAAATTAAATGAGTTTTTCCTTAAAACAAGCAAAATAATCTCCCAATGGGGTAAGCCAAATAATCTTAAATCAAAATTAAAAACAATATTATTTCGCTTACCCCAGTAGGTACGTTTCCATCCACCTATTTTTATGCGCATTTTGGATATGCGCATAAAAAATCGGTTGATGGAAACGCTAAGATGCGCATAAATTTAGGAAATGCGCATAAAAATGTATGCGCATAACTGAGTTGGATAAACTTTTTATTCGCTAAGAAAAGATGCGCATAAACTGCGATGGAAACACTTTTACCGAACAAATTCCAGTATGCGCATTAAAAAAAGGTGATGTGATTTGGTTATAAGAGATCATGTGATGATAAAAATGTGTGTAAATGGACAAACCAGCAGGCTGAGCACATTGTAAAGCATCTGAAATGTTGTTTTGGTCATTCTAAAACGCCTTAACCATTTCAGTATTAGTGTTATTATATTATTAATGACCTCCAGAATTGTTAAGAGCGTCTGTGCTCCGCGTCTCACGCCTTCAAACGCCGCCACGCGTTCACTGCGCGTCAGCATTGCCTTCTGAGGCGCAAGTCATTTATTAAATGAAGAACAGATTCACGCAGCTTCTCCTACCTCAGCAAATTCCGTTTTTACTGTTGATATTTGGCGCCATTTAATCAGGAAGTGACGATTTTGTTCTCTTTGACTCGTTGGATGGAAACGCTGCTTTATTCGCACATCTTTTATGCCATATTCCAGTTTTGCGCATAAAGTTAATTCGCATTTTTGGATGGAAACATAGCTATTGTTAGATTATTCAGCTTGTTTAAGGAAAAACTCATTTAATTTTGACTCATTATTTCTGAAAACAAATCAATATTTTTACTTGTCTAGAAAATACTTCTTGATTTAACAATTGTTACATGTTTGTACTAGAACAAGACAAAAACTCTAAGTAAGAAAAGCATTTTTGCAGTGTTTAAAATGCATCATCATGTGTTGTCTGTCGCTCTGAGGTGTAACTCATTTCTTATGGAGGAAAATAGACATACAGCGGTTTCCCTGGTTGAGCAACTTTTTTCTCTTTCTATGAAGCACAAGTGTAGTTTATTCGCAAAGCATTTATGCTGCAATCCAATTTTAAATTTAGAATAAATTCATAACTTTGATTAGAATTGATCATTTCTTTTTCTCATTTGTGTCTTTGCTGCAAATGAACCTTTCAACTCTGTGAAAAATTAAACAGAGATGCTGTAAATAACCTGGACGGCTTTGTGCAGAACAGGCTTCTGCCTGCTGAAGTTTCTATTTCGGTTGTGTTTTCTTCTCACCTCAGGGCTGCGGTAAACAATCTGTCAGAGCAGGTGGAAGCAAAAATGCACCGGTACCAGCAATTAAGATCGCGAGAAACCAAGTTCATGTACAGGTGAGGAGAAGCACTGTGTTCCCTCCTTCATTTCTGTGCCAGCTGTAATTGTTGTCTTTTGATAGACTCGCTTTGAAGAACAGGGCTCGACTGAAAGGTTGCCCACACACATTAAAAATACAAAAAAATAATAAAGGTGTGGAATGCAGAATATACTGAATGTCAATGTGAATTTGGTTTTAAAGCTTTACTTTGTAAAGCAAAAACAAAACTAAAAAAACGTTTCGTATTTGAAGTTGCACTAAACTGTAGTTTGGAGGTCAAAATATGTATTATTTATATGCCTTTATTATATAAAGTTTAATTTACCTTCTTTTATTGCTAATTAATTTAGCTAATTAACTGTATTGCTAATTAATTCATCTGTTATGTGTAGAATTTACTAAAGGTTACTTTTTTATATAAAATAATAATAAAAGAATGATTAACATTGTGCGCAGTATATTTGGTTTTACGTATATCTGAAAATAAAACTGTGGGAAAAAGTGTTATTTTTAATGGTGAGAAAGCATTTTATTTGCTCATCTTTTCAGCTGCCGTAAAATAAAGTCCCAGCGGAATCAACCTGAAGGCCAATCTGGGTGAAATGTGTGTTTATCTGACAACCAATAATGTGTCTGTGAGTTTTTTTGTGCACATTTACATTCGCAGCCAAGCACTGGAAACTTTATCATGTTACTTTTTTGTTTACAAGACAATGGGTCTAATTGCTACTTCAATACAGGTACAGTTGCACTGGCAATACAAGAACTACACAAAAGTACTTGAATTAAACTACTGTGGTGATTCTACAGTTGCTATGGTAACACAAGAACAAAAGTCAATTATTCAAATGAATCTGTTGTGGTGATTCTACAGTTGCTATGGTAACACAGCCACTATTTTAAATTATTCAAATCAATCTGTTGTGGCGATTTGGCAGTTGCTATGGTAACACAACTATAGTAATTGATCTGCTGTGGTGATTCTACAGTTGCTATGGTAACACCACAACTATAGTAAAGTATTCGAATCAATGGCTGCGTCCGAAACCGCCTACTACTCAGTAGGTACTGCATTTGAATTTAAGCGTACTACTCGGTCGTTAGAAAAGTACTTTGTACACAGTATGAATGTGAGCAGTATGAATGGAACTCTGACGTACTACATCTGCCACTCCCATTCATGAATTCTCTCTCGGGGCATCATGGGATAGCGCAGCGTGCATGGGATGCGCACTTCAGAATCTCGCCGGAAGCAGTAGGTCATCCAGGTACTTCTCGCATACTGATTTTCGAATTCTGTGAATTCGGACACACTACTCGGCTCGCATACTGATTTTAGCGTACTATATAGTATGGAAGTATGCGGTTTCGGATGCAGCCATTCTGTTGTGGTGATTCAGCAGTTGCTATGGTAACACAACAGCTATAGTAATTGATCTGTTGTGGTGATTCTACAGTTGCTAAGGTAACAACAACTATATTAAAGTATTCGAATTAATCTGTTGTGGTGATTCTACGGTTGCTATGGTAACACATCAACTATAGTAATTGATCTGCTGTGGTGATTTTACAGTTGCTATGGAAACGCATCAAATATAGTAATTGATCAGCTGTGATTTTACAGTTGCTATGGTAACACAACAACCATAGTAATATAAACAATTGGCCCCAATACTGTACTTTTCTATTATTCTACAATACACCACAGTTTACTGTAGTAAATGTAGTACTGTAATGTACAGTATGCTGGAGCATTCATTAACAAATAGTTGTAAACACTACAATATATATTCTATAGCATAGTTTCAAAACATTTATTTTTGACTGCATCGCTGTCGTGTAAACACAGTGTTGTATTTGTAGCCAGTAATAGCCAGACGGCTGTTCAACTGCTCCGCATACCAGCTCGCAAATGTCAGTCATGGCGTAAACTATTAGCACCCTTGTTAAAAGCTGTCATTATACAATCAGCTGCATGAAAGTTGCTGTAAAGCTCTCCAGTTTCAGTTAGTTACACTAGTCTCTGTAGACTCCGGACGTGTCACGGCTTGTCCTGCATATCTCGCATCAGCCAGGTTGTGTTGGAAATCTAATGTAGAGTCGACTAATAAAACTAAAATCTTCTGACTTTTAAGGACTTTGTTTTGTTACACAAACAAAATATATTGTATTATTTTAAGAAATAGTAGGCCAAAATTAAGTATTTTTTTCCTTAAAACAAGCTAAATAATCTTGTTTTCCAATTGACATAAGATTTTTTATGTTTTTACCCCATTTGCAGATTATTTTGCTTGTTCTAAAAGAAAAGCTCACTTAATATTGACTCATTATTTCTGAAAACAAGACAATATGTTTTTTGCTTCCTGATTTAAGAGTTTTGAGATATTTGGACAAGAAACCAGGCAAAAACTCTACACTCATTTAAAACATGAGTAGAAACAACACAATTCTTGAGGGTTTTTTTGGGACAGCTTAATTGTTTCATGTTCAATTAACTTAAAACTGTAAAAACTGTTAAGTTAACTTAATCGATTTGTGTTGGGACGACATGAAGAGATTGTGTGGAACCCAGCATTTTTTACAGTGTAAGTAAGACAAGCAATTTATTTGCAGTGTGAGCTCAGTTTGTCATTGAGGAGAGGGCGGGATCGAACATCTCGTGCAAACCTCATGTGTGAGTAAGTTGTTTGGCTTTTTTTTTTTTTTCAAGTTTAGACAGAGAGGAAGAAAAAAAAGAGTAGAGGGAGTTGTGCGTGGATAGAGGGAGCGGCTGGACATGCTCACTACACACTTTCTAGTGTGATTTCAGTGGCTTGAAAGACGAGGAGTGAAAAATAGTGTGTATTTCACACTACTGAGCTGATAAATCAGTCAGCGGCTCGGGATAAAAATCTATCATTCCCGTCTGTCCTCTACACTACAGACAATTTTACATAGGACATGGGAAAAATACTATAGTGTTTTTTAACTATACTATTGTAAAATGTATTATACTGTAAATATTACATTATTTACAACTCTTTGTTAATGAATGATGCAGCATAATGTAGTATTAACTATAGCGAACTGATAATAAATACTGCAGTATACTTTCGTTTTTACTACAGTAAACTGTGATGTATTTTAATAGTTGTAGAAAACTACCGTATTGGGACATTTGTTTATATAACTATAGTTGATGTGTCACCATAGCAACTGTAGAATCACCGCAACAGATCAATTACTATAGTTGATGTGTAACCATAGCAACTGTAGAATCACCACAACAGATCAGTTACTATAGTTGTTGTGTTCCCATAGCAACTGTAGAATCACCACAACAGATCAATTACTATAGTTGTTGTGTTACCATAGCAACTGCAGAATCACCACAACAGATCAATTACTATAGTTGTCGTGTTCCCTTAGCAACTGTAGAATCACCACGACAGATCAATCACTATAGTTGTTGTGTTCCCATAGCAACTGTAAAATCACCACGACAGATCAATCACTATAGTTGTTGTGTTACCATAGCAACTTTAAAATCCCCGCAACAGATCAATCAAGTACTTTTAGTTCAAAAGCACTATGAACACTTGGATTTGTTTTAGATTTTCATTCATTCATTCATTTTCTTTTTGGCTTAGTCCCTTTATTAATCTGGGGTCGCCACAGCGGGATGAACCGCCAACTTATCCAGCATATATTTTACGCAGCGGATGCCCTTCCAGCTGCAACCCATCACTGGGAAACATTCATACACACTCATTCACACACATACACTACGGACAATTTTAGCTTACTCAATTCACCTACAGCGCATGTGTTTGGACTTGTGGGGGAAACCGGAGCACCCGGAGGAAACCCACACGAACACGGGGAGAACATGCAAACTCGACACAGAAATGCCAACTGACCCAGCCGAGGCTCGAACCAGCGACCTTCTTGCTGTGAGGCAAACGTGCTACCCACTGTGCCACCGCGTCGCCTGTTTTAGATTTTAACACATGTAATTCAACATTTTGTGTTATAACATCTATCTTACTTATTTCCGTGTCTTATTCAGTCACATTTTTAGTCGCACACACTTTGCAAGTTGCAACACTAATGCGGTTAATGTGAACGGCGCTGATATTTACATGTTTGCATTATCCAAATCAACTCGTAAAAAGAGGAACAAAAGCGCTGTTCATCAATTGAATCAAGCTGAATAATGACACTATTGTTTTCTAAGAGCTGCTTTGTAGTTTGATGTGTTTTTATATCTGATGAATAGTACATTATTTAACAACGGTTATTGACTACTGTGAGACCTCTTTTGTCCTTAAATAAAATACATTTAAAAAAGTGCTCTTCTTACTTAGACTTCTTGCCTTGCTTCTAGTCCAAATAGCTAAAACTTCTTAAATCAGGAAGCATTTTCTAGACGAGCACAAAATATTGTCATGTTTTCAGAAATAATGTGTTGTCAATCAAGAGTTCACACTTAGCTGATGTTTGGTAATAAAGCGTGTTTGGCATGCTGTCCCGGGAGAGAGCCCTGAGCTCAGAATATCGTCGAGCCCGGGGCTCCCTCCCTTTTGAAGGGCGAGAGGGGAGTTTGAGCTCAGGTAGGTCTCGAGAACTCCCCTGCTTGTGAATGTGTTAGGAATAGCTAAGAGATATAGCTGGCTAAGAGTTTGTCTTGTGATGCCACTTTGGATTAGTCAATTTACTTACATTGTATGTCTTTGGACGGTGGGAGGAAAACCCACTGGAGCACGGGGAGAACATACAAACTCTGAAATCTGGACTTTACTAGAACTATGTTACGCTGCTTTGACACAATCTACATTGTGAAAAGCGCTATATAAATAAACTTGACTTGACTTGACTTGACTTGACAAACTCCGCACAGAAACGCCGACTGGCCCGGTAAGGGCTCAAACCAGTGGCGTTCTTGCTGTGAGGCAACAGTGCTAACCACTGGGCCACCCTATCAGGAGAATGGGGAAGAGTAGGGGTGGAAAGGGGGATTCTTCAAGACGAAGATGACTGAAGTAAAAAAACTCTGGTAATTTATAGTGAATTAGTATTCATCTGATTGGCGCAATAAGTGAAGCTGATGCGGGACCAGCCGTGATCAATCATAAGCATGTGATCCTCTCGAAATTAGTTTATAAATAAACCGCACAAAATGAAGTGAGTTTTTCCTTAAAACAAGCAAAATAATTTGCAAATGGGGGAAGCAAAATAAACTTATGCCAAACAAAAAAAAGTTACTCTTACTCTATTGGCAGATTGTTTTGCTTGTTCATGAACATTCAGATTTTAGAAAGCTGTTGTGTAAATGTATGCACCTTTAGTTTGTATGTCTTGCATTTTCAATCTCTTTTGTTCTCCGTGTTCATGCTTTCCACCAGTTGTGCCTGCTCCTTGCTTTTAGCTTAATTATCTTCCAATTAAATGCACACAAAAATCACCACAAATATCCATTAATTCCCAACATGAGGGAATTTCTGAAAAAAACAAAACAAAAAAAAAACATGTCAGATGTAATCAACGAAGCATCTGTTTCAACAGTTAATTTGCTGAAATTAAGTGAAATAATATTATTATTTATATTTTTTTACTTTACAAAAAAAAATACCTAAGCTGCATCTATATAATATGTTTGTGCAGCTATGATGATGTTTAAGATTACAACACAATCAAAAACTTAAAGCAAAAATAAAAATTTACTGATGCACATTGTTTGTTGATTATTTATTGTCTTAAAAATTGTGTTGAATTTTATGTATAAAACACACGTCTCAGTGTGCATCTAACTTCAAAATAAAATGATACAAATATAAATAATAAAAATAAATAATTATAATAATAACTATAATAACAAATTAAATAAAATGTAAAAAAAAGTAAAGAAAAAATTAATAAAATTAAATAACATAATATATAATAAATAAAATAAAACAAAATATTATGCAAATAATCCTAAAATAAATAATAACAAAATAAAATAAAATATGAAATAATCAAAAACTAAATAAAAAATCAAATTAATTCATTAATTAATTCATTTTCTTTTTATCTTAGTCCCTTTATTAATCAGGGGTCGCCACAGCGGAATGAATTTATTCAGCATATGTTTTACACAGCGAATGCCCTTCCAGCTGCAACCCATCACTGAAACGGAAACACCCATACAGACTCATTCACTCACACATACACTACGGACAGTTTAGCAAACCCAATTCCCCTATAGCGCATGTGTTTGGACTGTGGGGGAAACCGGAGCACCCGGAGGAAACCCACACAAGCACGGGGAGAACATGCAAACTCTACACAGAAACACCAACTGACCGAGCCGGGACTCGAAACAGCGACCTTCTTACTGTGCTACTCACTGTGCTACTCACAGTGCTACTCACTACGCCACCGCGCCGGCAAAAATAAATAAATAAGTAAAATAAAGAATAATAAAATAAAAAACTAAATAATAAAACGAATAATAATAAAACGAAACTAAACAAAACAAAGCCGTGACTTGTATGCACCTGATAAATATCACATGAACTCAAATTTTCTATTTTGCAAACCTCTTGCATGTTCTCCTGCAGGTTGATTTATTCTGCACTGTCTGTGCTTTGTTTAATACACTGTAAGTGAACGGTCGTTGTCTGATCCTCATCCCGTGCCTGGCCTTGTTGCATCAGTGATAAAGCGGAGAGATTAATGTGTAAATGTCTGGATGATGGAGGAGGGCATGAGGGTGAACTTTCTTTCAGAGATACAGAGCTTTGCTGAATCTCACGCTATAACACTGTAAAAAATAGCCGTAAATTAGCAGTTTTCTGTATTTTATGACTCATGTTTTTATTTTTTCCATTTATTTCTGCTTTTGAGTTGCATTATGGGATCTTGATCTTTCTTGCAACAACTTTTAACCTGAAAAAGTGATTTTATTGTCATGTGTAATAGTCTGCAGTGCTATATTATCTGTGTTGGTGATGTATTACACTACAGAAACCTTGTGATAAACTGCAGCACATTTTCTGTTATTTTACAGACTTATTTCTCATTGTTCTGCCTTTTCATGTGCAACTTAATAAATAATGACTAAATCAAAATCTAAATATACACAATTTAGAGATCATTAATTTATTAATTAATTCATTCATTTTCTTTGGGCTTAGTCTATTTATTCATCAGGGGTCGCCACAGTGGAATGAACCACCAACTATTCCAGCATATGTTTTACATAGCAGATGCCCTTCCAGCTGCAACTCAGTACTGGGAAACACCCATACACACTCACATTCACACACACACTCATACACTATGGCCAATTTAGTTCATCAATTCCCCTATAGCGCATGTGTTTGGACTGTGGAGGAAACCGGAGCACCCGGAGGAAACCCACGCCAACACGGGGAGAACATGCAAACTCCACACAGAAACGCCAACTGACCCAGCCGGGGCTCGAACCAGTGACCTTCTTGCTGTGAGGCGACAGCGCTACCCACTGAGCCACCGTGCCGCCCCAATTTAGAGATCATTCATTCATTCATTTTCTTTTCAGCTTAGTCCCTTTATTAATCTGGGGTCGCCACAGCGGGATGAACCGCCAACTTATCCAACATATGTTTTTACGCAGCGGATGCCCTTCCAGCTGCAACCCATCACTGGGAAACATCCATACACACTCATTCACAAACATACACTACGGACAATTTAGCTTACCCAATTCCCCTATAGCGCATGTCTTTGGACTTGTGGGGGAAACCGGAGCACCCGGAGGAAACCCACGCCAACACGGGGAGAACATGCAAACTCCACACAGAAACGCCAACTGACCCAGCCGAGGCTCGAACCAGCGACCTTTTTGCTGTGAGGCGAACGAGCTACCCACTGAGCCACCGTGCCACCCCAATTTAGAGATCATTACATCTAAAAGAACCAATCACACACCTCACATAATTACATTTAATCTCAGTTTGTGCTTTTCGTTTGTTTTCTCGTGTTTATTGCCAAACCTGTATGTACTTTGTCTTTGTTGAAATGCATTAAAAAAGTTAAATTCTTCTGTTTTTTTATCCGAAATGTCTCATTTGTCTTTTTTACACTGCAAAAATGCTTTTCTTACTGAGGTTTTTCTCTTCTTTCTAGTAGAAATATCCAAAAATCCTTAAATCAAGGAGCATTTTCTAGACAAGCAGAAAATATAGTCTTGTTTTCAGAAATAATGAGTCAAAATTAAGTGAGTTGGGCGGCACGGTGGCTCAGTGGTTAGCACTGTCACCTCACAGCAAAAAGGTCACTGGTTCGAGTCCCGGCTGGGTCAGTTGGCATTTCTGTGTGGAGTTTGCATGTTCTCCCCGTGTTGGCGTTGGTTTCCTCCGGGTGATCCGGTTTCCCCCACAGTCCAAACACATGCGCTATAGGGGAATTGATGAACTAAATCGGCCGTAGTGTATGAGTGTGTGTGTGTGTGAATGAGTGTGTATGGGTGTTTCCCAGTACTGGGTTGCAGCTGGAAGGGCATCCGCTGTGTAAAACATATGCTGGAATAGTTGGTGGTTCATTCCGCTGTGGTGACCCCTGATGAATAAAGGGACTAAGCTGAAGGAAAATGAATGAATGAAGTGAGTTTTTCCTTAAAACAAGGTAAATAATCTGCCAATGGGGGAAGCAAAATAATCTTGTTTTCCTTCTGACATAAGATTATTTCACTTCCCAAGACAATATTTTGTACTTGCCTAGAAAATGCTTTTTGATTTAAGTATTTTTAGATATTTGGACTAGAAACAAGACAAAAACTCTTCAATAAGCATGCTTTTGCGGTGTGAACCATCACTTAATTTGTCAGTAACTTTTCATGTTATTTTAATCAGCAGTCTCAATCAAATATAGTTTAATTCAGATGTTTTTTCTATTCCGTATCAAGGTGAGAGCCGTCGATACCAAAATAGCTGATCCACAAAGGACTCTGCAGGTCCAGACGTGTCTGTTTTGTATCCCTCGTATCAAAGAGCGTGAAAAAACTTGAGCGCTTCGTTCGCCTTCATCTGCTGTAATTACACTGCAAATCAGATCTGCAAAACTGCTTTGACTTAGTCTGCATTTGAGCACATTCTGATGGACAAAATGATTCGCCCTTCTGTGAAATCATTATTATTTAAAAATATTATTAAAGGGCTGTTTAACAGAACATATTTCTTAAAATGCTGTTTTAAACAATATTTTTAGTTTAATAATATAATATTAACTAATTTATTTAGTTTTTGCCATGATGAATATAATGTTATTTCGCAAGATACTAGTATTCAGCTTAAAGTGACATTTAAAGGCTTAATTAGGTTAATAAGGGTAATTAGGCAAGTCATTGGACAACAGTGGTTTGCTCTGTAGACAATCGAATAAATAAATAAATTAATTAATTAATTAAATCAAATATATTTAAAAATAATAAGTTATCTAAATAAATTTTTTTAATAAAAAATAAATAATAATAAATAAATAAATAAATAAATAAATAAATAATATTATAAATATAAAATATAAAACTAAATAAAAAATGTACAGAATGAAATAAATAAATAAAAATATAGAAATAAATATAAAAATAGAAAATAAATAAATAAATATTATTATAAATATAAAATATAAGCTAAATAAAAAATATAAAAAATAAATAAATAAAAATATAGAAATAAACATAAAAATAGAAGAAAAAAATAATAATATTATAAAATATAAAATTTAAAACTAAATAAAAAATATAAAAAATAAATAAATAAACATA
>CAIGQV010016226.1:607495-641152 GCA_903798115.1 Danio jaintianensis | reverse complement strand
TTCACAGATATGAAAACATGTCAAATATATACTCATAAACACAAACAACAACAATTAAAAAAGTAAAAAAATAAAAACCTCAAGAATTGTGTTGTTTCGGCTTACTTTAAATATGTACTTTGAACAAGCTGCAAAAAAATAAAATAAATAAATAAGTAAATAAATACATACATAAATAAATAACAAATACACACAAAATAAAAATGTATTATATATATTTTTTTATGTATTTGAAATGTATTTATTTATTTGTTTAGGCGTCACGGTGGCGCAGTGGGCAGCACGATCGCCTCACAGCAAGAAGGTCACTGGTTTGAGCCTCGGCTGGGTCAGTTGGCATTTCTGTGTGGAGTTTGTATGTTCTGCCCGTGTTGGCATGGGCTTCCTCTGGGTGCTCCAGTTTCCCCCACAGTCCAAACACATGCGCTATAGGGGAATTGGGTAAGCTAAAATGTCCGTAGTGTATGTGTGTGAATGAGTGTGTATGGGTGTTTCCCAGTGATGGGTTGCAGCTGGAAGGGCATTCGCTGTGTAAAACATATGCTGGATAAGTTGCCGGTTCATTCCGCAACCCATCACTGGGACTCAAACCAGCGACCTTCTTGCTGTGAGGCCACAGTGCTAACCACTGAGCCACCGTGTCGCCAGAGCTGATACTTACATGAGAAAATCATAAAGTATTTTTGGTTTAGTTTTGATGGATTGAAACCTATTACAGAGGACCAACACAACAAAATCTGGAAAATGAGGTAATGGTTGATTTTAAGTGTGCATTATTCTCTGAGAAATCAGAGATTTTAGATGGGGAAAGAATCACTCCGGGCTTCAATGATGACAGTGCTGTTTCTGTTTATGATTATAAACAAACTTCATGAAAGTCTCCACTGTATGTTGTGGAAACGATACTGCAACAGTGGTTAACCTACCAGTTATGCATTTTCCTCAACACAGGCTCATTGGAAATACGTGCTCCAGTCTACGTTTTAGTGAAATTGTAAAAACGTACTTGAACATACGTTTGACTGCAGTTTCTATGTAAAATGAGCACAACAACTTTTGTTCCTTTTCACACTAATGATATTTACAGTTTCATATTATCAACAAATAAAGGACTATTTTCGTGCAGTTTTTTGCACAACACCAAATAAACACCACAAAACAGCTTAACGATGTCTATGATTTGTAATGAACACATTTGCGTCACCTATCTATCTCCATATGGACTCTTTTCAACAACTTTTGGACAACTGTGTACCCTATTCCATATATAGGAAACATTTATATTGTATACCCTGTTATTATCAGCCCCACAGTGGCAGTGCACTTTTCTCTTACGTCTGCTTCTGAAAACACTGTTGGTTACTAAATGTACTAAATAAAGTTACCAAATGTAGACAGTCACGTATTTCAGATTCACAAAAATTTTGCCAGCACCCTCTAGTGGATTTGTCATCTGAAAAGTACAATAAAAAGGACAATAAGTGATGCATTTCAGATTCACAAAAATTTAGACAGTGCCCTCTAGTGGATTTGTCATCTGAAATGTGCAATGAAACAAATCCAGAGCAAAGTATCTTACATTTAGCAAAAATTTAGACAGCGCCCTCTAGTGGATTTGTCATCTACAACAAAACTTACCCTAAGTAACGCATTTCATTTTTGCAAAAAAAATAAATAAATAAATGTAGACAGCGTCCTCTAGTGGATTTGTCATCTGTAAAGTACAATGACACAAATCCTAAGCAACATATTTAATTTTCTGAAAACTGTAGACAGCGCCCTCTAGTGGATTTGTCATCTGAAACATGCAAGGAAATGATTCCAGGGCATCGTATTTTACATTTCGCAAAAAAATTTTGATAGTGCCTTCTAGTAGATTTGTCATCTGAAAAGTACAATGAAACAAACCCTAAGTAGAGCATTTCATTTTCGCAAAAATGTAGACAGCGCCCTCTAGTGGATTTGTCATCTGGAACATGCAATGAAACAAACAATTAGTGACGCATTTCAGATTCACAAAAATGTAGACAGCGCCCTCTTTTGGATTTGTCATCTACAACAAAACTTACCCCAAGTAACGCATTTTATTTTTGCAAAAAAAAATAAAAAAAATGTAGACCGCGCCCTCTAGTGGATTTGTCATCTGACACAATGAAACAAACCCTAAGCAACGTATTTAATTTTTGGAAAAACTTAGACAGCGCCCCCTAGTTGATTTGTCATCTAATACGTACAATGAAATGATGCCAGAGCAACGTATTTTTGCATTTCGTTTGTCAGTGTCTTCTAGTAGATTTGTCATCTGAAACCTACAACAAAACTAACCCTTTGTATAGCATTTCAAATTCACAAAAAATGCAGACAGCTCCCTCTAGTGGATTAGTCATCTACAACAAAACGTACCCTAAGTAACAAATTTCATTTTTGAAAAGTGCCTTCTAGTGGATTTGTCACCTGAAACATACATTGAAACTAAGCCCAAGTAATGCATTTTATTTTCGCAAAAATGTACACAGCGCCCTCTAGTGGATTTGTCCTATAACACGTGCATTGAAACGAACCCAGAGCAACGTATTTTACATTTCTCAAAAGTGTAGCCCGAGCCACGCATTTCCAATGAGCATGGGTCGATTTTCTTCAGTGACATCACAACTTTGACGGACGATCTGACGATGTAGATAGTAAGACACGGGTTTCTGAGGATCACTGAATTTTATCAAGAACAATGAGCTGAAGACCAGATCAGTTTCTCCATCTGCATTGTTCAGCACTGTTTATGCTTGGGCCTGTTAGTTGTGCACTCCAGATTACTGGAAACAATTTCATTCTGGAAAGCCACATATAAACACAGGAGGGGAAAATTAGAGGGTGCACATGCCTATAACTCCACCAGTCCATCATAATTTTCGGCTGAACCTGCCCCGCGTGTATAACGCAGCGCTGCAGACCACAGTATGTGCTGTATTTATTTGGCTAGGCTAGTGTGGAGTAAGCAGGTCTGGGCCAGGCCTTCGTGGAGGAATACCCATGAAGAAAAATAACTTCACATCACGAGTTTGGCCAAGTTCTAATGAACTGCATTCGAGTAACAGAAATAACAGCACAAGATCCAAAATGTTATGCTCATTACAGTGCATTAAAAGAGCAGAGAAAACCAGGTGGTGTGTGTTTTATTACACACGTTTGGAAAATGTCCTGATTTCATCCTCACGTTCATTGCATTTTACGTTTCGCGTGTTGTGATCTTCATATGACAATAATTACACTTGTCTGATTTAATTAACTCCACAATAGAGCTTTTCAGAAATGAGTGAACCTTGAAATGATCATTGAAATCATGCATTTTATCATTTGAGTCACTAAATGGGCCAATCTTGGCTTTTGAAATGTGACCCGTAAAGCTGAGCTGTAAATAATATTTTCAAAAGACAACTTATTATCGCTTATTATTTCTTTTAATTAGCGAGGGACTGTATGCATGCATGCTTCTTTTTTTCTGCCACACCCTTAAATTGTTTTCACAGTCTCATGGCTATACAACATTACACTATTAGCTTGTAATAAGGCACTGTGGGTGTGATTATCATAGTTTTTGCGGTTACCCACAGTGTGGAAGCGGAAACACACTGCTTCATCCAGTAAATATCTGCTCAAACGTTCATGTCAGATTTGTGTTATCTGAATATTACGGATCCAGCATATGTTTTACGCAGCGGATGCCCTTCCAGCTGCAACCCATCACTGGGAAACATCCATACACACTCATTCACACTCATACACTACAGCCAATTTAGTTCATCAGTTCCCCTATAGCGCATGTGTTTGGACTGTGGGGGAAACCGGAGCACCCGGAGGAAACCCACGCCAACCCGGGGAGAACATGCAAACTCCACACAGAAACACCAACTGACCCAGCCGGGACTCAAACCAGCGACCTTCTTGCTGTGAGGCGAACATGCTACCCACTGCGCCACCGTGACACCCAGAAATACATTCAACGCAATATATATCTGTTTATATACTGTTATATAAAATTGGGTAAAATATGGATACATTTAGGTTAAATTTGGTCCTATAAATTTAATAAAACACATTAATCCAACTTTTGGCTTGTCCATATATTACCCATGTTTGGGTTAGAATAACCCATCATATTTAGAGCATATGAAAGGCTTACTTTTTTTTTCTTTCTTAATTAATTGAAGGCGACGCGGTGGCGCAGTGGGTAGCACGTTCGCCTCACAGCAAGAAGGTCGCTGGTTCGAGCCTCGGCTGGGTCAGTTGGCATTTCTGTGTGGAGTTTGCATGTTCTCCCCGTGTTCGCGTGGGTTTCCTCCGGGTGCTCCGGTTTCCCCCACAAGTCCAAAGACATGTGGTATAGGTGAATTGGGTAAGCTAAAATTGTCCGTAGTGTATGTGTGTGAATGAGTCTGTATGAATGTTTCCCAGTGATGGGTTGCAGCTGGAAGGGCATCCGCTGCGTAAAACATATGCTGGATAAGTTGGCGGTTCATCCCGCTGTGGCGACCCCGGATTAATAAAGGGACTAAGCCGAAAAGAAAATGAATGAATGAATGAATAATTAATTGAATGGCCATAAATAAGGCCATAAATCTGATGTTTTATTTATTTAAACCTAAGCACCAGCAAGTGAAGCTCCAGAAGCTCACAAACACCTCACATAAAGCCACAGAACAAGTAGTTTTCAATTATATTTGGACCATTTAAACATTATTTAGCTAATAAACACATACATACATTCATAAATAAATAATTAAAAGCTGGTTTGTTTCAACCCAACGTTAGTTCAAATATGCACAACCCAACACTTGGGTTAAAATATATTTACATTAAATAAAAACAATACAAAAATAACATAATGTTTGTCCATATTTGACTCAATGTTGGGTTAATACAACCCAGTATTTTGTGTAAGTTCACCTGGCAAACATGATACTATTACATATTGACATTCTGCATTTTTCCAGCATGATTTACAAACAATCAGCTTGCTTACATAACAGAAGTTGTCTTTTGATTTGCACTGCTTAAAGACAATCCAAAATATGCCCATTCTATGTTTCATGCACTCAAGAAAATGCTGGGCTGTTTTAACTGGGTCAAAAACAAACCCAACTGCTGGGTTAAATTTTGAAATCATTTTTTAATGTAATGTTTTAACCCAACTGATATGGTTTTGTCCATATTTGACTCAATATTGGGTCAGAACAACCCAGAATTAGTTAGAATATGACATCATTTTTATTGTGTAACCAACCAGTAATGTTGGACTCTTGTTGTTTTAGGTTAAGCATGCACTTTAAAGCAAATACTGGTTTGTTTTAATTCAACATCGGGTCAAATATTGACAAACCCAATGGTGGGTTAATGTTTAAATTAAATTTAAATGACATATATGTTCATAATTGACTAAACGTTGGGTTAATACCACCCAGCATTCTTTAGAGTGTCATCAACAAATGTAATATACTGTGGTTAATGAGTAATGCGATTTACACAACTAAACGGACATGTACACAATGTTGTGAAATTATGTTGCCACTTATTATTATGTACAGCAGAAAAGATCACAAACAAATCATGAGGATGCTGGTACACGTTAAAAAATATCCATAAATTAGCAGTTTTCCATATTTTGTGATCCATGTTTTTATTTTTCCACGTTTATTTCTGCTTTCGAACTGCATTATGGGATCTTGATCTTTCTTACAACAACTTTTAACTTTGAAAAGTTTTTAAAAAAGTGACTTTTGACATTTTTAATAAGAATTTTCAATTAATTAATTAAAAACTATATGTTCCAGGCGTAGACATTTACTTACATTTAATTAACCAAAGTACAGAGACATGTTTCAAGTAATTATGCGCATATAAAACACGATTAGTTAAAAAAAATGAGTAAACCTGTTGCTTCAAAAGCGATTAGTTGACTTAATAAAATGAGTAAACCTGTTGCTTCAAAATTAAGTAAATGAACTATATAAAATTATAAAATTAAGTCTACTTAACAGTTTCAAGTTACAACTTGTCGCTTAACGTTTGCTCACTTATTTAAAGTAAAGTAATTGCTTTTCACAGTGTATAATTTACTTTGTAACGAGAACACTGTATAGTAATTTATTTGAATACTAAATTTAAGTTATCTATAACATTTATATTACTATTAACCTATCGACTATAGTATCAAATAAAAAAAATATTAGAATTCTTAGAAACTTAAGAAGTCACAGACTGTAAAAGAAATTCTTGCTGCCTTAATATTTTTAGTTGAATCAAATGAACTTTTCAAGCCATCTCAACTTATATCAACAAAATTGACTAAAAATATGAAGTCAAACGTTGTATAACCTAAAAATAATTACTTGAAACCAGATTAACTTATTAAAATGAGTTAAACATTATATATATATATAACATTATATATAATATATATATATATATATATGAGTAATATATGAGTTAAATATAATAAAAATATTTGTTGTCTTGACTTTTTGTCATTACAGTTTTTACAGTGTAGTTTAAAGTGATATATTGACTCAGTTGGTGTTGTATATTATACAAAAACCTTGTAATAAACTGCCAGTTGGTTATTTTACAGGTATTTTTTTCTATATATTGTTTCTTATGGATTATATTATTTCAAACTGCTCAAATGACAATACAAGTCACTTTGTT
Source organism: Danio jaintianensis (assembly GCA_903798115.1). Lineage (NCBI taxonomy): Eukaryota > Metazoa > Chordata > Actinopteri > Cypriniformes > Danionidae > Danio > Danio jaintianensis. The sequence continues at coordinate 634,453 of CAIGQV010016226.1, read as the reverse complement.
AAACTGTGGAGTTGACTTTTCAACCTCTAAAGTGGACAGAGCAGAGCTCGACATCCCATAATGCAATTCACAACCATAAATAAACACTTGTGAATCACAACAATGTTAATTAACAGATATTTTTACAGTGTAGAGCATTAGCAGTGGAGGTTTTGCTCATCGCAGGTGTTTTGTCTGATAAACGCACGCCACCTGCTTTCCTCAGGTGAAATTCTTCTGCGAGCAAAGGTGAGCAAACGCGCAGGTGAACCAACAAACACCGTGACGAAACCCGTCTGCAATCAACAAACCCATTCATCATCATCTCAGATCTCCGCGATGTTTGCCCATATACGCTTTATTATTTCAAAACAGGGTGTGCATGATCCCGATGTTTTTCTGAGCTGACTTTGAGACTTAAGGACAGGCCCCGCCCCTGTAGGCTTTCCCCGGAGGTGAGCGCCTATATTAGCCCGCCGACAGCCGCTCGGGATGTCAATGCACTTATCATCTGGGACAGGTAGCTACACTGTCCTGTCACTCTTCGAACTTATTGAGTCTCTAATTTAGCCTTCGAACCTGCCAATGAAACTGGAGGTTTTCTGCGGGGGTCACTACGACCCCAAGCCCGCGGAGCTGTGCAGCGACGCCGAGGGCAGCATCCCGTCGCCGGTGTCCGCGGAGGAGGAGCTGGGCTCGGATGGAGACTGCATGGCGCACAGTCCGCCACCTGTTTCCGACACCAAAGGGAAACCCTACACCCGGAGACCCAAACCTCCATACTCATACATCGCACTTATCGCTATGGCCATCCGAGACTCCAACTCCGGCCGACTCACTCTAGCCGAAATCAACGACTACCTCATGAAGAAGTTCCCGTTTTTTAGAGGCAGCTACACCGGCTGGAGGAACTCAGTGCGCCATAATTTGTCACTAAACGACTGCTTTCTTAAGGTCTTACGGGATCCTTCTAGACCGTGGGGAAAGGACAACTACTGGATGCTGAACCCGCACAGCGAGTACACCTTCGCGGACGGAGTGTTTCGCAGAAGGAGAAAGCGCATTAGTAAAAAAACGGGCAGGGAGCCAGAGGGGCCGGTGCAAAGCCATGCATTGGACAGCAGTGAATCTATCGCTACACCTCCTTCCAGCGGAAAGTTCACCAGTTCTTTCGCCATTGAGAACATCCTCAGCCGACCCTTCAGGAGGGAGGACCGCCCCGTGCACAGCCCTGACACCTGGCCAGGGGGAGTGGACACTTTGCTGCCGTATGTCATGCTTCGATCTTATGGTGCCCCGGAGGATCCTTCCATCAGCCGCCGACAGCACGACCTTTTCGCATTCCAGCTGCCGCCCGAGTGCCTCTCAATCCCGCACACGACCACGGCGGCTCCCGTGCCTACAACCGCGGGATATCACCCGTTCAAGATTGACTATTTGTTGTCGTAACATTGTGTGATGGGTACTTTGTGATGGGGAACTTCGGCACTTTCTACAGCACTCGTGACTTGACAGAGACAGAGATACATTTCATTCGACTGCATAATTTTTTTAATTAATCGTTCTGAAAGCTTTAATATGCGACATGAAAACAAGTGAACACAAAGTTGTGCACTATTTAAGTCTATTCTATTTTGTACTGTCCTACTGAATGTTTAAGTCGTTTTCCGTGTATTTATTTGTCATATTGTGTGTTTGTTCTGTGTTGAACCAGGTGCCTTAAACGATAAATGATGCCTTCATTTCAGATTTACTACTCAAGATAGACTATATGAGAGACGAGCTCAGTTTGAGTTCGTATAATATGAGGCTCCTGCATCAAACTTGTAAACTGGAATTGTTGTAAACAATTATTTTTTTTTTCTGACTAAATTCATGCGCAATTTATATTAAACAATAAAACCTGTTTTTAAAACGAAACATGAACTGGCTCTCTGATCAATCACTATAGTTCAAAGTTATCTTATTTTGTGACTTACATGCAAATATGACGTGTACATTGACAAATGATATGGCCTATATTGTTTGCATAATTGACGGTGATGTTTCGTGTACTTTAAGAATGTAGATGTTGATTGGAATTGCAATGTAATCCATAAAACAATAAAATTGCATGCTCACGTTTTTCCAACCCGTTTTCTACATAGAATAAACACCAGAATCGACTGATAGTTTTAGAAGCAACATCTATATGTGATGTTTTCACAATAACGCCTGTGTTTGCCCATTTCCCATGCATCAGCATCCTTAAAATACGTTTATTATTAGCAATATTGAGATTGCAGTGATGCCGCAGGATGAAGCACCATCTGTTTGAATAGTAAATTAAATTCACTTGGGACTCAAAGTTGCACATATGTTGCCACGAGCTGTCCACGGTCCTGAAGATAAGATGACATAACTTCGTTTTCAAGGACAGGTATAGTGCTTTATCATTGAGATAAGGAGGTGTTGAATTTGTAAACAGAATCCACTTGTTTCTGCGTTAAACATCGCCTACTTTAAAATATGTTTTGACAAATATGTTTTAAAAGTCATGGCGTTTTTTATAAGTAGTAATAATTATGTTATTATTATCGCTCTCTTTTGTAAACAAATGTTATAAAATTAGGAGTTTTATAGCAATGCCACACACAAAAAAGATGCGTTGTTGTAACCCACTTTTGGGTCAAATATGGACAAATCAAACTGTTGGATTGAAAGAAAAAGTGTCATTTAAATTTGGTTGAAAAAATGAACCCAACGTTGAGTTTGTCCATATTTGACCTAATGTTTGGTTACGACAATCCATCATTTTTAGAGTGCATAAAATAATACATTTTGGGTTTCCCAAAGAACCTTCCCAAGTCTAGTCATCTTTTTAATAATAATAATAATAATAAACGCAAACCGCTTAATCAACACTTATATAAGCAATTATGACAGCAATAAACTGAATTTAATGGAGTGGAAAAGTGAATATTCGCTTGTGCAGGATAATAGCCGACATATAAGTAGATCGAATGTCCTTAGTTCATACACACTGAATCAATAAATGAGTCACAAATGCTTACAAAAAAGAATTGAAATCGACATCATGTTCCGTCAGCAGTGCACGGCATGCTCTCGCATACTTCTCGCCTTGTACGTTTTAGGCGTAGCACGTGACGTCACAGAGTAAGTCATTACCACCAATCAAACTGACATGGCCTGTTGTCATTTATGGTGTGTAAAGAGACAACTGGAGAGACTATACTGCAACCTACAGGATGCAATGCACAATATCGTCCTACATAACAGACAAAACTGGTAGATCTTGCGTGCAAACTATAGGTTATTGCAATCGAATTTCAAATGGCATTTCTTCTTTATTAAATATTTTTAGATCTTGACTGTATATTTAATGGATATCCAACATTTGTTTAATTTCCCTTTTATAATATTTCTAATGTCAAAATGAAGATGCAGGGAGAATTTGTTTTTAAAAATCCAACGTCAGCAATTCCCCACAGAGCCCAAATCTTTGTTATCATCGTGCAGTTTATTTGTTTGATTGCAGTTTAAACAATTGCTGAAGTTGCTGGACTTGTGAGGGGGAGAAACATTCGTCGATCGTAGGCGCCTCGAGATCTCAGTGCTTTGTTTTTTTTCTCCTGAGTTTCCCCGAGAGCGGACACAGATATATTTAGCAATTCAATATTTATATTTTCTGTCCAGAACTGCAAATATCCGTCCCCCGAAGTGCCTCCTGTCACGCGGATAGAGAAAAAACCCTCTAATATCGGCATGTTTTACAGCTCCTCGCCGCATTCAAATATGAATTCGACGTCAATTTGTCGCCTTTATTTAAAAGGTCACCAAGAGGAATCCAGCAGTCTGGTATAACAATATTATCCCCGCGACGAGAGGCTGCGGTGTTAAACCTTCAAAGTCTTTCACCTATTTTTCTTTTGCACCGAGAACGGCTTTTTCCAAGCCAAGCGTGCATCCTGAACGCAGCAGGGATAGTGGGTTTGATGTTGCCGGGAATTCTGGAGCGATTATTTTCTTTACCTTTATTGTTATGACGAGGGCTGATTTTTATCTTCAGCTTCCTTTTGTTGTCTTTGATAAAGATGTGAGGCGGCTTGTTTCGGCCTATGAAGCATGCTTGTGAAAATTGCCCTCGGAATCGCAGCATTCGTATATTTTACTGTGCGTATTTGCGAGGAAACCGAATTGGAAAAAAAAGACTAATTGCTCTGTAGGCCTATTGTTTAATCTGTATGAGGCTCTCACCAGTAAACAGTAGTGGAGTCGATTAGTTTACAGAGCAAATAAATATACACGCGCAAAGAATTGTTTTAAATAATCACTGACACGTGTAATGATAAAACAAAATATGTTCATTATAGAACCGACTACTAAAATAGTCAATAGTACACTTCAAAAAACAATGCTGGGATAGTTCAAATGTGTGTCAAATTTGAGTGAAATCGTAGACAATCTCAGACAATTAAATATTTAACCCAGCGGTTGCGTTTGTCCAGTTGAAACAATCCAGCATCTTTGGACTGTAGTAGACATTTTTTTGTTTATTATTATTTGTATACGTTGATATTGTTATTATTAAACTCTAGAAATGCTGGTTTGTATTAACTTAACGTCAAATATGGAAAAAGCTAGCCAAACGTTGGATTAAACAACAACAACAACAACAACAACATATATTTAAATATTATCAAAACAGTTAAGTTTGTCCGTATTTTAACCAAATTACAATTTAAACTTATTTCTGTTGTTATTATTGTTATTATTATTATTATTATTATTATTATATTGGACTATAAACATGTTGGGTTGTATTAACTCAATGATGGGTCAAATACGGACAAACCCAACAGTTAGATTATAAATTTAATTTAATTTTAATTGAAAATATTAAACCAACGTTGGTTTTGTCCATATTTCAAAACAGCATTTTTAGTGATTTTATAATTATTATTCGACACCGACTGTTAAATGTATATTAATGCATTAATGTAAATTAATTAGGCTACATTTATTATATACATTACATTTTAAAAATTGAGTCTGATTCTGCCATTTTTGTTGTTTTTTCACGCTAATCATGAATGTTGTTCTGTACTAGAGACTTTTCTTCATACGGGCAATTAAGCTTACTTTCCACAATTAATTAGTCCTCCTCTCGGGGGGGATGATAGGGGTCCGGGACGGTAAACTGACACTGCGCTGTGTGTGGTATCCAAGCACTGGCGCGGCGGCTGATGGAAAAAGCCTGCTTCCACTCATGTCAAAATCATTTATCCAGAACAGCCCTTTACAAGAACTTGTATACACTTAGGAAAGGGACTCTTTTTCTTTTTTTTTCGCCCACCCCCATCATGGTACTTGAAAAGATGCTCAACCAGGTCACAAACTTACGTGCTCACATTCTTCTCTCCTTGGCGAAGCAATGAACTTTTACTTCGCGCGTTGTCTTTAGCAAGAAGTGCAAGCTTTTTTTATTTCAGCCTTCTATTTTCCAGTGCCAGAGCTCTCACCAAAACACGCCATTAATTACTCGAGGCCTGACAGCTTTAGCCCCGGTGTTTGGCGTGTGGCGCTGTTGATTGAAACGTCGGACTAGGCTTGATAAATGGCGTTATTGCGTGTATTTAGGTTGTCAGATGGGAGGTGGGGAGTCTCTCTACTCGGACTCTGCACAGCCTCCTGCCAGACCGATAGCTGGAGGCATGCCAGACATGGAAAGGGGTGGGTCCCACAGTTTGAGGAGATTTCTTGGAGGAATTTAGTGGGGATCTAGGGGGCAGAGAGAGATTTACGAATTGATAGGTGGTCGCGTTTTGTTTGGCCGCACGTCTTTGCGCCAGAGGACTCTGGAGCATTGAGTTTCCTTCTCTTAAAGGATTAGTCCTCGCGATGGCCACCAAGAGACTAAGGAGGGGTCGCAATCCTGGCGACACACAGCTGGTGGCTTCAGCGAGGAGCGCGTCCTGCGAGCACAGCACAATTCTGGCGCACTGACCTCGCAGAGATTTGTGGAGCACCATACCGTTTTCATATTCGATTTTCATCCTGAACCGCATTTGACTTCACTTTCCGAAGACTGACCGAGTCGTTTATTCATCCAGCTTTGCGATGACCACCGAAAGCGCGCAGCAGCAGCTGGACCCGCCGCCTCCCCTCAGGTCCAGCCCGGCATCCAACAGCATGCACTCGGCTCTCCAAAACACCCAGACAGCGCTTGAAAGCACCGCTGCGACCGGCAATAAAGGCAAAAAGTCAAATTCAGGCATGAGACGCCCAGAAAAGCCGCCTTATTCCTACATCGCCCTAATAGTCATGGCGATCCAGAGCTCCCCGACAAAAAGGTTGACGCTGAGTGAAATCTACCAGTTCCTCCAGGCTCGCTTCCCATTCTTTAGAGGTTCCTACCAAGGCTGGAAGAACTCAGTCAGACACAATCTGTCTCTCAACGAGTGTTTTATCAAACTGCCCAAGGGCCTCGGGAGGCCGGGTAAAGGTCACTACTGGACCATAGATCCCGGGAGCGAGTTCATGTTCGAGGAAGGCTCTTTTCGACGCAGGCCTCGCGGTTTCCGAAGGAAATGCCAGGCTCTCAAACCAATGTACCGGATGATGAACGGAATCGGCTTTGGCGCTTCAATGCTGCCGCAAAACTTCGACTTCCAGTCGCCCTCCGCGTCGCTGGCCTGCCACGCCAACAGCTACAATCTGGACATGATGAGCAACGCGGTGCCTGGCGTCCACGCGGGATACGACGGCCTTGGTGCGGGTCACCACGTCTCACACATGTCTCCCAGTTCGGGCTCAACGTACATGACGGCGTGCCAAGTGGCTTCCAACGGAGAGTACGGGCCGGACAGCAGCAACAGCCCGCTGCACTCCCCGCCGGCCATGAGTGGCTCTCTGGAGTGCCATTCGCCGTACGGGGCCGCTTCGGCTCATTGGGCTTCATCAGGTGTGTCTCCTTATATTAAACAGCAGCCACTGTCCTCCAGCAGCCCGACCTCCTCTGGATTACACTCCAGTATGCCTCCGTATTCTCTGGAGCAAAGCTATCTGCATCACAACGGCAGAGACTCGGCTGACATCTCAGGTAAAGCCGCTTTTACATGCACGCGGTCCCATAATATTTCAAAACAAGCTTCATAATTCAGGCATTTATACAAATGCTCACATAATTAATGCACTGACTGTTATTTTCAAATTAAATATCTAAAATAAAAATCTTGACAATTCATGAACAAAAATCTTAACTCAGGTAGTGAGACGCACTGTTTTGCAGCATCTATATTTCCGTCTGTGCAACATAATGTATCAATCAATGATTTATAAACAACCATCAAGAATGATCAAGTTTATTCTTTGAACGTGTTTATTCTTAATATTATGTTTATTCTTTGAACACAACAGATCCATTTTATGCAAAATCCATTTGTTTTCAAATTGCCTCAAACTGGGAAAATGATGCAAATTATTTTCAGAGGCCCAAGTGTGACACGTGTTAAGGGCGCATTGAGATTGGTGCAATTATTTGAAGTTTTGGCAAGTAACAATTTTTAGATGATTTTCTTATAATGCTATTTTGGAGAAACAATCCAACTTGAAAAATAAACATCTGACGGCCATTGTGCGCTGTTTGGAATTTTTCTTTCCATGATTTCTTAAGGTTAAGAAAACCTTCTCGTCATTGCCAGTGGATTGCTAATGAAACATCAACATTACTTGAAACTAAAGAGCGTTTTTACACGTGTACAGCACGTTTGTACATCGGTCGACTGGTCCATACGTGCTGTTTTAACTGAAGATTACAATGAGGCCCAGATTAATTTATTTCTTTCTCGCTTAAAATGTTAAATTCTAAATTAAATGGGTACACTCTAAAATAATGCTGTGTTGTTTTGACCCAATGGTGGATCAAGTATGGACGAACTCAACGTTGCTTTATTTGTTTTTATATTAAATTTAGATAACGTTTTTAGCTCAACTGTTGAGTTTGTTCATATTTGACCCAGCGTTGGGTTAATACATCACATCATTTTTTAAGACTGTAATGGCATGAAAATGCAACCAACACGATGTGAATATCTGTTAATATTGCATAAACAAAAGTGGGAGGGAGGCTTGTCTAATATTTATAGGCTATTGGATTCATTTATATTTACAGAAAACAGACTCTTTTTTTTAAAAGTGACAAACTTAAAATGTAAAAGACTAAAATACTTTGAGCTTGTAAAACCATTAAATCCCCAATAATATTGAATTGCTAGAAAGCGCTAGACTGTCACCTGAGAACATTGCAAATACAAATAATGTAGATGACGAAAATTAGCATTAAAGCAATAATAATTTCTTTTGTTGTTGTTGTTTTATTTTAGGAATGTCTCGATATCAATCCCACTCATCGCCAGTCTGTGACAGAAAAGACTTTGTGCTGAACTTCAACGGCATTACGTCGTTTCATCCGTCCACCAGTGGATCCTACTATCATCATCAGCTACATCATCACCAGGGAGTCTGTCAAGATGTAAAGCCATGCGTTATGTAATTTAAAGTATGACAAGCAGCGCAAAAAACGTAAGGACTGAGCCCGCAAATGACGAGAAGCGGAAATAAGAAGAATAAATAAGGTGAACGGAAGACGAAGTGATGCCGTCCATCTCTCCGTATTTACGGAGAAACTCTATGAAGGAAGAAATGAACTGATCCGAAGCCAATATAGCCCAGATGGAGAGACAGAGAGTGCTTTCTGTTTGTTGGAAAGTCGGACATATATTTACTAACTTGGAAAAACCTCCAAACGTCTACAAATAAGAACACGTGTTGATTAAGAAAACGCTTTTATCAAGAGCTAATCTTGACCACATTTTCAGTGTGGATGAGGTGGTAGTGTTCATTAAGTGAGCACAGTAAACCCGTGGTCAAAATTTATCCTTGTTATTTTTAAATGCACTCAGCAACACCGCGAAATACTGAATTTAGAGTTCAGTGCTGTGTGGGATTTGATGCATGTCACAAACCCGCTTGAATACAAGATATTTTGTTTGTCTAAACCTTATTTGTGTGTGTTTCTTTTCGACAGCTCTTTAATGATTCCACCTCTTATATTTTCAGGGGTGAGTGTGTAGGTCTGTGGGTAATTAATGTGTAAAAGGCCTGCGAAAATCATAATAGAATAATAATGATTGCACTTTTGTTAGCTTAACAAGTTGACAAATTACAGTTATGTACAGTACAATAAAACGATGTATTCTCAAAACATAGAAGTCTAGCCTATTTATTTATTGCTAAATGTTTAAATGAGTACGACACAATGTGTACTATAAAAATAGAGGCTCAAAGAAGAAGCTTTAAAATACATTGAATCCGCTCCTTTATAGCGGAAAATCTTTAGATTGTTAAAAACGTCTTCACATTAAGAAGTGGTTCAGAAAAAAAAAAGATGCTTGTAGTAACTCTTAGCATGCATTTTCTTCCTATGGCATCGCTGCAACCCATTCAAACTTTTAAAACATTTTACCGATCTTTGCAAAATGAAGAACATTTGTTCAACAACATCAAATTAACTGATCAAATATTTTAACCAGAAGCATTTAATTTTCATACACCTACAAAAATGGTCACACTGTGTCTTTGTTACAAATGTACTTACAATAGTAATTGCAATTAATTCTGCACAATTACATGCAACTAACCCTAAAAGCTAACCCGCATTATAACCCTAACCCTGTAGTAAGTCTACTTAATTAATATTATTCAGTAGTTAAATGAATAGTTAACAAGGAGACCTTAAAACGAAGTTTAACCAGAAAATAAATCCCCCCAATAATACCTTCTTCGTGAGAAAACATGAACTCGCTTAGCCTATTGTCGATTAACAAGTAATAACGAATAAAACAAAGATAAACTTTATTCATTTACAACTTGTAACTCGATCGGAAAAGCATGCACACAATAAACACACACACGCACGCACGCACGCACGCACACACACACACACACACACACAATAAACAAAGAAATCTCAATTTAAAACTCTCAAAGCCTCAGTGTAAACAACACGCTAGAATCCGAATCCCGTTAAATCGGCGACAATCCGCTAAAAGCAAGGATCATTTTGAAGCTGAATTTGAGGATTATGGTAATTATCAACGAGCACACACTGAATCTAGAGCATTAAAAAGCGTGTCGAGGTTAACTCAGATTAACCCCAGTTGCTCATATTTGCGCTATACGCTTTTATACTGCTTAATATTTAATGTTAAACGCGGTGCGATGTCGCCATCTACTGTTACTCCAAACATTGTTTACAAATCAAATGTAGCTAAATTAATCTAAAATGATGGGCATACTCTCTAATATAATTCATCGGCTTTGTAAACATTACAATAACAAATAGCTTCAATAAAATCTCAGAATTATAAATGATTGTACAGTTAAGACATGCTTATTTGAATTAATTACACAAATTTTTCTCAAATATTTTTTTTAATTCAAACTACTTTCATAATGTTACTGAGAATTTTAAGTGCTAAATTAATTTATAATACAACAAGTACTTTGAACGTGGATTTCCAACCAAAAAAACAATACAAATTTTACTTAAATTAATCAGTAGGCCTATATATGTAGTCGCGTGTGTATTTACGGCATGACAGTGATACTCAGCCTTCACACAGTAATTTAGCCTATGTTCGTTTTCATGTTGTTCCAACACAAATCTTTTAAATTAACTTAATTATTATGTTCAATATACTTACATTTGCAGAAACAATTAAGTTGTCCCAAAAAAACTCCAGAATTGTGTTGATTCAGTTCATTTTATGAGTATTTTTGAGTGCAATGTACGATATGCAGTGCAATGCGTAGCCAATACAACCGCCCGTGACTCAAACTAAAACTAAACTCAAACTAAACTAATATCAATAATAATCTAAATTATGGGGTATTATAAGAAGTAAAAACACAGACAATTTCAGATAGGCCTATAGCCTTGAACACAGACAATTTTAGATATAGATATATAAAGCCTAATATACTAAGCATTCACAGAGAACACTTGTCTGCTTTCATACCATATATAAAGTGCATTAAAATCATTATATTGTTCCTCCACAAAAGATTAAGTTAATATTTACTTAACTTAAACCGACCCGGGTCGATATTCACTTGCCACTTGCATCGTGTAACTTAAAATTACAAAAATATTACACTTGAATTGCCCTCTATTGTTTTCTCTACACTTTAAATAAATGCTGGGGTGCTCGTATACGCCAAGCTGATTTCACCAATAGGACATGATCCTGGATTAACATCTATGCTGATTTCACCAATAGGACATGATCCTGGATTAACATCTATGCTGATTTCACCAATAGGACATGATCCTGGATTAACATCTATGCTGATTTCACCAATAGGACATGTTCCTGGATTAACATCTATACTGATTTCACCAATAGGACATGATCCTGGATTAACATCTATGTTGATCCTGGAACAACATTCCAATCGGCCAATCAGAATTAAGGGATACGTTTACCCGTATATGCACTACATTATTGTTATCCAATTATTATTCGCCTCTGGTTTTGGGAATAATTTAGAGTTATGGTTGGGTTTAGGGGTAGGGAATAGGTATGGATTACATTTTCCAACAAAAATGATGTTCCAGGATCAACATAGATGTTAATCCAGGATCACATCGTACTTGGCAAAATCATTACGCGCGTTGTAGTAAGCCAACGTTGGGTCAAATATGGACAAACCCAACGAAACCAATCCATTAAATTTAAATTACACATTTTTTACATTAAGGTTGATTTTTTTCCATATTTGAGCAAACACTGGGTAAAATGCACCACAGATCAACTGTTGGGCTATTAAAAAACGCGACCAGCAGTCAAATTAATTAATCTGATGTAAACATTTATTCAGTGATATGCGAATAGATGTGAATAAACAACGAAGCTAATAAAGAATATTTTAGGCTTTCCTGCATTTTTTACTTTATTTTAATGTCAACTGGTTAGTCCTGTTGAAAGATTACATAAACTATACGCACCTGAGGATTTGGTGATAAACAACATTTGCTTTGTTTGAACTTTGAAATACTGTACAGAAGTCAGACAGTCGACCTGAAGATTTTTGACACGCAGGAAAGACGTAATTAAATAAGACATGTTTAAATAATGTGAGGACTTTTGCGTGTCTTGCTGGTTTCATGTCGTGTGTGTGAGACCTCCCACATACAATAGCCTACTATGAATTATATATAGTAAATATAGTGTTTTTGAACCACACTACAGTACTTGAAGTACTTGAATTAATCTGATGTGGTAATTATAGTTGCTTTATAACTATAGTAATACATAAATTACCCAATACTGTAGTTTTATTATACAAATATTATACTACAATACACTACAGTTTATAGGCTACTGTAGTAAAACTAAATTATACTACAGTATTTATTACAGTTTATCAGTTCACTATAGATAATACTATGCTGGAGCATTCATTAACAAAGTGTTGTGAATACAGTATAACACACTTCACTATAAGATATGGTTCAAAAACACTGCAGTATTTACTATAAATCACTACAATGTTAATCCGGGGGTCTACACGTCATAAAACAAAGACTTTTAGGACATAAAGACTTTTAATAGGCAGTCGTGCAGATTTTAAATAAGAGGTTTAAATAATGCTCACATCCAGGATTTTTAGCGTTTTGTTGCTTCCATCTCGTGTCTGAGAGGATTTCTTTGAATAGCAAAAGGCTTTTATTCAACACAGTGCAGTCTAATAAACAACATGCGATTTAGCAAACATTAAGAAGGAAGACATACATTGATTGTGTGCGATAATATTTGTAATATCAGCTCTTAAATCGTAGCTTATAAAGAGTGAAGTGCAGACTAAATGATGCTTTAGATATTTGACTGGTAGACTATGGTTTTATCACAATAACTTACACATTATATTACAAAGGTATTGCCGTAGTTGCTCTCTCTGTGTATTTAGTTCAAAATCCTCATTTACTCTAAACTTTTACGAGTGTCTTTCTTATATTGAGCACAAAGCAAGCCATTGACAAAAATGCTGGGTTGTCGTAACCCGCGTTGGGTTAAATATACAGACAAAACTGCGCCTTTTCAACCCGACGGTTGGGTTTGTCCACATTTGTCCAAACATTGGCTTACGAAAACCTTGCATTTTTAGGGTAAATAGACAAAACATACAACTATTAAAGTCAATTGCTGTTTTTTCCCCCGAAATTTTGTGTTGAACAGAAGAAAGAAACTCATAAATCATTAGAGTAAATGAGGATTTTCATTTTTGGGTGAGCTAGAACACGGAGAGAGAACTAGGCTAATTTGTAGCACAATCAGTTTATGTGTTTTTTCTTAAAGTTGAATTTGGCCGCTTGTTGTTTATTACACTGTGTTCAATAAAATTCTTCAGTTATTGAAAGAAATCCTCTCACACACGAGATGGAACCAACAAAACACGCACAAATCCTGGATCAAGCACCATGTGCGCATTATTTTAACATCTTATTTAAATCTGCACCCCTTTCCTGTCTGTTAAAAAGTCTTTTTTGAGGTCGGATCGATAATTTTGTATGTCTTCGAATGAATGTGCTGAATCTGCAGTCCGACACCGCCATCTAGCGGCCGTAGCGGGAACTGATTCACAGTAGATGTAAAAACCAGTCTATAAAAACACCCGACAGCATAAAATGAGTTTATTTCAGCCTGTGTACGAACTGTGACTGACCTGAAAAACCTTTGACCCTGCGAATTCATTCATTCATTCATTTTCTTTTCGGCTTAGTCCCTTTATTAATCTGGGGTCGCCACAACGGAATGAACCGCCAACTTATCCAGCATATGTTTTACACAGCGGATGCCCTTCCAGCTGCAACCCATCACTGGGAAAACCCTGCGAATTATATTACGTTAATTATATCTGTCTCATCCTGACTGAAATTTTGTGCAAAAAATAAACATCCAAAACTCCACCAGAATGATCTGAGGGACTGAGAAGCTCATCCAGAACATGAGGACTTTAAGACATTACTGCTAAAAGTGAATCTGAATTATAGGCTGTCCCAAATTTGTCATCTATAAGTGTAATGAGTTAAAAAGTAACTAGTAACTGTAATTAAATTACTTCACTGAAAAAAAGTAAAAGCAAGGGATTACTTTTAATGTTAGGTCAATAGGCCTACAGAAAAATTAATTTAGCAGTTCTGGACGAATCAATTCAGAGAAGCAAAGTACTTGTGGTTTTTTTATTACACCATTTAACTATATTTGTGGAGAATAAATCCGTTTTTCAACTAAAGAAAGCCAGGTTTATTTAAAAAAAAAAACGCACATGCTTAAGAAACAGTGAAATGAATCAGAAATTAGTCAATGACAATATATTGGTGACAATATATTGTATAAATTCAGAGAACAAGACATTTGTATAATTTTCATACTAATTATGTCTACGTTTAAGTTTTTCAGGTTACTGCACATGCTTTAGAAAAAATGAATTAAGTAATACATTAATTTATAATATTAATGACTGCTTATTAAACATGGGCTTATTGCTTTCAAACGTTGTAATGTTTGGATGCATTTAATGTAGTTTGGTGTTCTTGCAGCGCCCTCTAGTGGTGAAAATAATCCCTTGTCGATTGCTCTGGTAACAGCAGGTCGGCGTTCTCTCTCCTGGCCAACACTAGGCAATCTCTACGATTTTTCTTCCAGAGAAGTGCTATCGTGGATTATTTTCTTTCATTTTTTGAGTAAATGAGAATGGAAAAAACGTTTCCATTTCTTGTTGTCACCACTATTGAAGCTTCTGTGACGGAAAGTTCGGCTCTTTTCAAAGAATCGGCTCTTTTGACTCGGCTCCCTTTAGAAGAGCTGGCTCTTACGGCTCCCAAATATCTATAAATATAAACACAGTTACTATTTTAAAAGTCTTTATTCTATTGTCTTTGTTATTATAAACTTTATTAAACCATTGAACTACATAGAACCACAGCAAACAAATAAATAAAGGCAAAGGTCTTAACATTAAATGTTCATTA
This sequence comes from Danio jaintianensis, assembly GCA_903798115.1. NCBI lineage: Eukaryota > Metazoa > Chordata > Actinopteri > Cypriniformes > Danionidae > Danio > Danio jaintianensis. Next base: position 619,377 of record CAIGQV010016226.1, on the reverse strand, counting down.
AATCACATGTTTGTTTTTGTGAAAAGTGGGGACATTACATAGGTTTCTATTGATTTTATACAGCACAAACCGTATTTAGTATTGGCCTAACCCCACCCTACCCCTAAACCCAACCATCACAGGAAACAGTGTACAGCTTTACTCTCTGATTAAACTCATTCTGGGGGATTTATAAGCTTTTGGAGAAATGAGGACGTCAGCTGTGTCCTCATATTTCACCTCCTTTTTGTAATACCTGTGTCATACCTATGTCATTATACAGATTTGTGTCTTGACATGTCACAAAAACACGTACACACCCACACACACACACACACACGCGCACGCACGCACGCACGCACGCACGCACGCACGCACGCACACACACACACACAGGGAGATAGTAAAGTAAAGGCATAATATAATATATATATATATATATATATTAATAATAATATTAATATTAATAATAATAATAATAATAATAATATATAATAATGTACTAACAAGAAATATGCATAAAATACAGCATAAAGTAAAAATAAGATACAAAGGGTGTAAGTAATTCGAAATAATGTACTGATGTTAAACGGGAAATTTAAATACGGCACGACAAGATAATGTTTTCCTAGCCTTAGTGTTTCCTGAAGCAGAGAGTGTTTCAAAACATTGCTGCAATTCTTTTATTATTATTTATTATTAAGAAATTTGCATTTATGGATGTGATATTTAGCAAGTAGAAGTAAAAGATTTAAAGTCTGTGCATATATAGTAAAGACACACACGCACACACGCACGCACGCACGCACGCACACACACACACACAATAGAGCGACGACACATCACTAGCTCTCATTGTGCGAGACTGACCTCTAGTGGACATGTTTATTATCTGTAACTAAAACTCACGCCTATTTTCCAAGACCAGGAAACGCGTAATGGGAAGGAAACTGAAACTGTACTTTCTGTAACTTACATTGAGAAGAAGCTCCTTCAGTAGAATGGCAGAAGCCGGTGTTTCAGTGGATCAGTTCAGCTGTCCGGTGTGTCTGGATGCGATGAAGGATCCAGTGACCATCCCGTGTGGACACAGTTACTGTATGAGCTGCATTACAGACTGCTGGAATCTGGAGGAGCAGAAGAACATTGAGGTAAAGTTCGCACATTAATTCACGTTTGAATAGTGACATAATAATAATATAAATAATAATATAAAACCAACTTTACATCAATGCAGAAGAAGATCTACAGCTGCCCTCAGTGCAGACACACCTTCAGTCCCAGACCTGCTTTATTCAAGAACATAGGTACGGTACAAAATACGTTTGTCCTCGCCCAAAAATATATATATATTCATTCATTCATTTTCTTTTCGGCTTAGTCCCTTTATTAATCTGGGGTCGCCACAGCGGAATGAACCGCCAACTTATCCAGCATATGTTTTACACAGCGGATGCTCTTCCTGCTGCAACCCATCACTGGGAAACATCCATATACACTCATACACTACGGCCAATTTAGTTCATCAATTCCCCTATAGCACATGTGTTTGGACTGTGGGGGAAACCGGAGCACCCGGAGGAAACCCACGCCAACCCGGGGAGAACATGCAAACTCCATACAGAAATGCCATCTGACCCAGCCGATGCTCGAACCAGCGACCTTCTTGCTGTGAGGCGATTGTGCTACCCACTACGCCACCGTGCAGCCTAAGTTAACATCACTCTAAATTTAAAACAAATGTTTTTTTAAAGGTAAATGAAGGTTATACAGTGTGTTGTTAATTACAGAGCTCCTCTATTAACTGGCCCAGCCGGGAATCAAACCAGCAACCTTCTTGCTGTGAGGTGACAGTGCTAACCACTGCGCCACCGTGCCGCCATATATATATATTTCCAATATATTTAAAAAAAAAAACATTCAAAATGTATTTGTAGAAAAATATATGCATGTAAATATATTTTGAAACATATATTTGATCTATATTTCCCAGTGATGGGTTGCAGCTGGAAGGGCATCCGCTGTGTAAAACATATGCTGGATAAGTTGGCGGTTCATTCCGCTGTGGCGACCCCTGATTGATACAGGGACTAAGCCGAAAAGAAAATGAATGAATGAATTTGATCTATATATTTAGTGTTTGCTGAGATGATGGAGAAGCTGCAGAAGACGAAAGTTTCTGCTGCTGCTGGACCTGGAGACGTGCAGTGTGACGTTTGCAGAAAATACAAAGCTGTTCAGTCGTGTCTGGTGTGTCTGAACTCTTACTGTCAGACTCACTTTGAGCGCCATGAAGAGTTTCACCCTGGTAAACGGCACACAGTGATCGAAGCCACCCGGAAATTGCAGGACATGATCTGCAGAAAACACCACAAGCTTCTGGAGGTTTTCTGTCGCACGGATCAGATCTGCTGCTGTATGCTGTGTATGGTGGATAAACACAGAAGTCACGACACTGTGTCCACTGCATTACAGAGGACAGAGAAAGAGGTAAGTATGGGTGGAAAAAAAATATTTATATATGTCCAAATATATAATACTAATCCAATAATTAGTAGCACAAATTTATATGTTAAGGGGCGGCACGGTGGCGCAGTGGGTAGCGCTGTCGCCTCACAGCAAGAAGGTTGCTGGTTCAAGCCTTGGCTGGGTCAGTTGGCGTTTCTGTGTGGAGTTTGCATGTTCTCCCCGTGTTGGCGTGGGTTTCCTCCGGGTGCTTCGATTTCCCCCACAGTCCAAACACATGTGCTATAGGGGAATTGATGAACTAAATTGTCCAAAGTGTATGTGTGTGTGTGTGAATGAGAGTGTATGGGTGTTTCCCAGTGATGGGTTGCAGCTGTAAGGGCATCCGCTACGTAAAACATATGCTGGATAAGTTGGCGGTTTATTCCACTGTGGCGACCCCAGTTAATAAACCCCTTTAATAAAGGGACTAAGCCGAAAAGAAATTAATTTATATGTTAAGGAAAAATATAAAAAATTTTTAAATGAGCAAAAAAAATAAAATAAATTAGGAGAAACAAATTTAGTAGAAATTTTGTAGTTTGTAATTTTTTTGCAATATTTTGAATTAATTTAAAAACTCAAAGCATTCCTCCAAGCTGTACCTGTTAGCTCGTGAACAAGCATAAATTGCTCTTACTCTACTTCGTCTCACTTAAATCCTATCGGTCTATAACGCCCTCCAGTGGCGACTCCAAATAAAGCAAGCAAAGCAAGTAAATTAAATCACGCCAGTTGATTGATAAATATATATATATATATACACACCGGCTGGGTGTACTTTATTCCGCTTATACACAGCTTCTTCCCATTTCTTCCATCCTGTATTATTAGATTCAGCGGTTGTTATCTCGGAATAACGCAACTTAAAATATCATTATTGACCAATCACAAGTATTCCAGACAGCCAAGTAATAAAATAAAATCTGAAAAATACACATTGTTCAACATTTTTTTTCTCAACAGACTGAGTTGAAAGAGCTGCAGGTGAGATGCCAGCAGAGGATCCTGCAGAAAGAGAAAGAGCATCAGAAGCTGAGAGAGACTGTGAGATCTCATAAAGTGAGTCTGGAGGAGGACAGAAGACTTCTGGGTTTAACATATTTTTAACACATTTGCTACAGAACATACAGCTAAGCCCGAAGTTATTCATACCCCTGGCAAATTCTGAATGCTTACACTGTCATCTGAGTCTAAAATGGACAAATTCAGGAGGATATAATAAGTAATCTGATGGGTATTTGAGATGAAGCTTTACAGACACAATCTGGAGACACCAAAGACTTATCTTACATCTTGTAAAAGGGGTAAAATAGGAGCCCTTTAAATGCAGCAAAATATATTGTCTATATTCACTGAGAACGAGTAGTGTACTCATTTATTTTGTGTACTTTATCTCGCAGCGCTCCGCCAATGCAGCCGTGCAGGACTGTCAGAGGATCTGCTCAGAGCTCGTCAGCTCCATCGAGAGAAGCTGTGCAGAGCTGAAAAAGCAGATCAGAGATCAGGAAAAAACTGCAGCTAGTAAAGCTGAAGGGGTCTTGAAGAAACTGCAGGAGGAGATCGATGATCTGAGGAGGAGAGACGCGGAGATGAAGCAGCTCACAGAAACACAGGATAACATTCATTTCCTGCAGGTAACAGGAAAAAAACACCGCCGCAAAGGGGATCTGTGTGAAATCAAAATGTGCAGTGTTTATTTTGCTGGTGCACATTGTTAGCCTTAAGGTGAACAGTTAATCCATGCAAGTGAATCCACTGGAAAACACTGTTTGTTTTATTGGTCTTCAGTGTGAGCATCTGCTTCTGTGTTTGGATTGGCTCCTTTACTGATGATGTCAGTTTGATGGTTCAGCCACAGTTTTCTTAGCCACGTCCCTCTTACTGTTGGTTTGCTATGGTGAGGCACAGGCATTTGAAAAGAGCAATATGAATTTAAAGCGACAGTCACCAAAATGGCACAATTAGGATCAAAGCCTAAAAGGGGCAGTTTCAGAGAGTATATTTACATCTTGTAAAAAGGGCCATAATAGATCCCCTTTAAAGCATCTTTTCAAAACTACTTACTTTTATTCAACCAGCTAGTTTTTTTTGACCAGAAATTACACAGGCTTCTCCTAATAGATAGTAAGACAATGTACAAGAGGCATCACTGTGGAAGCAAATATTTCTCAGCTTTTATCTACATTTGAACAAAATGTGGCATGTCCAAAATTATTCATACCCTTTGCAAGCTGTCACAGTCTATGGGAAAGTTCAGTTCTATACCATTCCCAATAGTCCAAGCTGTTCTAAAGCATCCTAATTACCCTGATTCATTGGGAAGAGCTGATTTAATCAACTCAACAGGTGAAAAACAGAAGCGTTCTGCTGTTGGTTTGTGGACAGTCATGGCTAAGTCGATATAATTTTACATACGTGCATATAATTTATATATGGCCATACTTTATATCAGATTTCTGTATGGGTTGGGTTCACTGGAGCAAGGAGAAAAGAGGCCTAATTGGTTTAGCCCTAGTGTTTATGAGTGTTGTTCCTTTATTTGTTGATGATTGTGTTTATATTTTTTGTGTCCCTGCGTAGAGTTTTCAGGCTCTGGCTGGTCCTCTTGGAGAATCTACAGACCATACGGCGCTGGAAATGACTGTCAGCTCTCAGACGTCTTTTCATTATGTGAAAGAATCTCTTTCTGTCATGAGAAAGAAGCTCGATGACTTCTGCAGAGTTGAATTGAAAACTATTACTGCCATAGGTAAAGTGTAGGATTTATTTGCTCTCAGAAATGAGTAAAGCATGATTCAATGTCAGAAATATAACAGTGCAGTGTATATAAAGATCGTCATTAACCAGCATGTCTTCTGGTCTCTTTAGTGAAATGTGTTGAGATCATTCCCTCTCCCTCTCCTGAACCAGAGACCCGAGAGCAGTTCCTACAGTGTAAGTTAATACATGACTAATCACATTAGTGTTGATGAAACACACAGTCTTTGTTCACACCAGCTCAAGTGCTTTACGAAAGCAAAAAGGTGAAAGTCAATAGAGACAAACCAGATTCGAGTGCATTTTCAACTCTCATGCCCTAATGTGTATCAATTGGTTGTATCAAGAAGTGCATAGAACTTGTGATCATTTCTAGCGACATGTAAAATTAGGATAAATGAGTACAATAGTGAGACAACTTTAATTTCCATGCATGTGTTTTTATTTTTTATTTATTATTATATAAAGTGGCGTAATGGTGGCGCAGTGGGTAGCACGATCGCCTCACAGCAAGAAGGTCACTGGTTCGAGTCCCGGCTGGGTCAGTTGGCATTTCTGTGTGGAGTTTGCATGTTCTCCCCGTGTTGGCGTGGGTTTCCTCCGGGTGCTCCGGTTTCCCCTACAAGTCCAAAGACGTGGTAAAGGTGAATTGGGAAGGCTAAATTGTCCGTAGTGTGTGTGTGTGAATGAGAGTGTGTGGATGTTTCCCAGTGATGGGTTGCAGCTGGAAGGGCATCCGCTGTGTAAAACTTATGCTGGAATAGTCGGCGGTTCATTCTGCTGTGGCGACCCCAGATTAATAAAGGGACTCAGCCGAAGGAAAATGAATGAATGAATTTTGCAGACATCATTTTTTTCAGTGTGTGTTTTTATTTTTTATTTATTATTATATAAAGAGGCATCACGGTGGCGCAGTGGGTAGCACGATCACCTCACAGCAAGAAGGTCGCTGGTTCAATCCTCGGCTGGGTCAGTTGGCAATTCTGTGTGGAGTTTGCATGTTCTCCCCGTGTTGGCGTGGGTTTCCTCCGGGTGCTCCGGTTTCCCCCACAGTCCAAACACATGCGCTATAGGGGAATTGGGCAAGCTAAATTGTCCGTAGTGTATGTGTGTGAATGAGAGTGTATGGATGTTTCCCAGTGATGAGTTGCAGCTGGAAGGGCATCCGCTGTGTAAAACATATGCTGGATAAGTTGGCGGTTCATTCTGCTGTGGCGACCCCAGCTTAATAAAGGGACTAAGCTGAAGGAAAATGAATGAATGAATGAATTATATAAACTATATTAAAAAAAAAAATTTAAACCGAAATTGGGTAAACTATGGACAAACCCAAACATTGGGTTAAATTTGGTCCTGTAAATGTAATCTGAAAAAATTAACTCAGCAGTTGGTTTAGCCCGTATTACACCCAGAACTGGGTTGAAATAACCCAACATTTTTTAGAATGTATATTTTTTTCAGTTTCTTTTATTTCCTTGGTGATGAAAAGTGGCTGAATATGTAACTATTAAGGTGATTATGGGATACTGTGATGAAGTGTAATGGGAGGTGTGTTCTTTGACTGTTGAACAATTAAATAATTTAATTACTGTTGAATTAAAAAATATATATAATGATAACTTTGTTTGAAGTATAGCTGCCCCCAATGAACAAAAAAGACGTTCTCAAGTTAGAACTAGTGCTGGGCAAAGATTAATCGTGATTAATCGCATCCAAAATAAATGTTTTTACATAGTATGTGTGTGTATTTTATATATTTATTCTGTATTTGTGATACACACACATACATAGAAATATTCATTCATTCGGCTTAGTTCCTTATTCATGAGGGGTCGCCACAGCGGAATGAACCGCCAACTTATCCAGCATATGTTTTACACAGCCTTCCAGCTGCAACCCAGTACTGGGAAACACCCATACACACTTAGTCTCTCACACACACACACACACACTCATACACTACGGCCAATTTAGTTCATCAATTCCCCTATAGCGCATGTGTTTGGACTGTGGGGGAAACCGGAGCACCCGGAGGAAACCCACGCCAACACGGGGAGAACATGCAAACTCCACACAGAAATGCCAACTGACCCAGCCGGGACTCGAACCAGCAACCTTCTTGCTGTGAGGCAACAGTGCTAACCACTAAGCCACCGTGCCGCCCCTACATAGAAATATATCTATACAAAACAATTTTGTCACATAGATATTTAAATGTATATAAGATTTTTATCACATACACACAATTTATATTTAAATATAAATAAACTTTTTTTTTTTCAAATATATGCATGTGTGTATTTAAATATACACAATAAATATACATAATAAACACACTTTATTTTGGATGCGAGTAATCGCAATTAATTTTTTCCCAGCACTGTAGTTAGAACGTATATGACATCTATAATGTTTTTTGTTTGTTTGTTTTTCCAGACTCCTACCAGCTGAAACTGGATCTGAACTCAATATGTCCAGCGCTCTGTCTGTCTGACGGAAACACTGAGATTTCTCAGGGTGACGTGTGGAATGAATATCCTGATCATCCAGACAGATTCGATTACTGGGAGCAGGTGCTGTGTACACAGAGTGTGCGTGGACGCTCCTACTGGGAGATTGAGCGGAGTGAAACTGGTTCTGTGGAAATCGCAGTGTCATATAAGAACATACGCAGGAAGGGTGATTATAAGAGGAGGGAGTGTTTATTTGGATATAATGATCATTCCTGGAGTCTGGATTTCAGCAGTTACCCTACCTGCTCCAGATACACATTCACTCACAATAGCATAAAAACTGAACTTCCTTTTGTCCCGACATCCCATAAAATAGGAGTGTTTGTGGATCACAAAGCGGGAACTCTGTCCTTCTACAGCGTTTCCGATAAAATGAGCCTCATCCACAGAGTCCAGACCACATTCACTCAACCACTCTATCCTGGATTCAGAGTTATCTATGGGACATGTATGAAACTGTGTGATTTATCAAAATAGAGATATCTTAAAGGGCACCTACTATGCGTAAATCACTTTTATGCGGGGTTTAAACCCAGTTGTGTGTCTGTCAGCAGTGTGTGAATATATCCAGCCTCTAATGGGAAACATGAATTAATTGTATGTGTTCTAATCAGACTTGATAGAAACACTTTGATTGACATTCTCCCTTTGTACATGTCATCAGATGGGGAAAACCCAACCCATTATCTCTCCCTCATTAATATAAACAGCCCTGAGTGAGAAGCAGCCGTCTGCTGTTAGTTTTGAATCAGCCACTATGGTGACGCACATGCGTTTATAGCTCTGCCCCCCTTTAAAGAGAGCACAATCTCATTTGAATTTAAAGAGACAGTGTAAAACTTGTATAAAATGACATATGATGTATAAAATATAATGTATAAATCTGTGTGATTTGTCGAAATAGAGATATATTACAATATAGTTGAAGTCTTAAAGGAGTAGTTCACCCAAAAATAAAAATTCTGTCATCATTTACTCTCCCTTTAGTTGTTCAAAACCCAGAATTAAACCCAAACACAGAAGAAGATGTTTTAAAGAAAGCTGGAAACCGGTAACCTTTGACTTCCACAATGTTTGTTTTTCCTACTATGGAAGTCAATGGTTTTCAGCTTTCTTCAAAAATCTTCCTGTGTTATCAACAGAAGAAAGAAAGTGGTAAAGGTTTATAACCACTTGAGGGCGAGTAAATAATGAGTAGATTTCATTTTTGGGTGAACTATCCATTTAAAGACTGACATTTCTGTTATTCTGTCATTTTACATTTTTTTTGACAGATTATATGGGGACTTTCTTAGATGTTATGATTTTTAAACAGTACAGACTACTGTATAACATTGTCAGAATACTTCATTCTGTGTGATTTATCAGCTGTTTTCCTCATGGGGACCGATGGGAAAGATGATTCCTTGGATTTACTAAATTGTTTTAAGGTATAGCGGTTGTAAACAATTTATTTGAGCTGAATTTAAACAAACAAATTAAGTTGAACATTCATTCATTCATTTTCTTTCTTAGTCCCTTTATTTATTAGGGGTCGCCACAGCGGAATGAACCGCCAACTTATCCAGCATATGTTTTATGCAGCGGATGCCCTTCCAGCCGCAACCCAACACTGGGAAACACCCATACACACTCTTTCACACACATACATTACGGCCAATTTAGCTTACCCAATTCCCCTTTAGCGCATGTGTTTGGACTGTGGGGGAAACCGGAGCACCCGGAGGAAACCCACGCCAACACGGGGAGAACATGCAAACTCCACACAGAAATGCCAACTGACCCAGCCGGGACTCGAACCAGCGACCTTCTTGCTGTGAGGTGACAGTGCTAACCACTGAGCCACCGTGACGCCCTAAGTTGAACATACTAAATTTAATTTGTTTGTTTAAATTCAACCCATATAAATTGTTTGCGCCAATTTTGCGCCAAAACATTTTTTTGTGCGTTATAGTGTCTTCATGCACGCACTTCCATGTGGACAGATAAACACTCTGCTTGTCAAAATAGCCATGCAATTTAAGTGTGAACATGTCTCAAATTTAGCTTCATCCCTGAACAAACACACCTGAACAAGCTAATCAAGCTCTGCAGGATTAGTAGAGTTGCACCCATGTGAGTTTGATCTGGTTTAGAGCTCAGCAAGATGATAAACCCTGTGGTGGGTTTACACACACACACACACACACACACACACACACACACACACACACACACACAAGCACTTAATATAATCTATTGTTTTCTGAACTTCATTCTTTAAAGAAATCAGAAAAATATACATCTCACGAGGATTTCTGAGTTGTGGTGTGTCTATGTGGCCTCCGGAGGGTGCAGTCGTCAGTTAATCTCATGAAAAAAATGCCCTACAGTGTAACTAAATACAGGTGTGAGATGCTCATTTCTGTTACCTGGATGGACTGAACATTGGTGAGTCTTTACCCAGAAAACACAGATAGAAATTTACTGATCAACATGAATGTTTGATGGATTCGAGCTCGAAGCATCATCATAGCAGTTTTACTCATTCATTCATTTTCCTTCGGCTTAGTCCCTTTATTTATCAGGGGTTGCCACAGCGGAATGAACCGCCAACTTATCCAGCATATGTTTCACGCAGCGGATGCCCTTCCAGCTGCAACCCAGAACTGGGAAACACCCATACACACACACTCATACACTACGGCCAATTTAGTTCATCAATTCCCCTATAGCGCATGTGTTTGGACTGTGGGGGAAACCGGATCACCCGGAGGAAACCCACGCCAACACGGGGAGAACATGCAAACTCCACACAGAAACGCCAACTGACCCAGCCGAGGCTCGAACCAGCGACCTTCTTGCTGTGAGGCCACAGTGCTAACCACTGAGCCACCACGCCGCCCAGCCATTTTAATTTGTAGATGTTTATTGGACAAAAAGCTTTTCTGTAAGAGTTTTTTATTGTGGTTGTTCACAAACTTCGTGTGGATAAAAACAGGATTGCCTACATTGCATTTCATGGAACGGGTAGAAGGTACCACAAGAAGAGGGCGTTCAAAAACAACATGAATGTCATCAGTGCTGGCAAGATATGATGTTTGTTGATTTAGTGTTGACCCATGGAGCCTACGTTAAGTTATGGCCAAGAAGAAAAAGGATGGATAAAGAATTTACCATTTAAAATGATAAAATTTACAAAATTGTTAGTGAGGCGGCGCGGTGGCACAGTGGATAGCGCTGTCACCTCACAGCAAGAAGGTTGCTGGTTCGAGCCTCGGCTGGGTCAGTGGGCATTTCTGTGTGGAGTTTGCATGTTGTGGGTTTCCTCCGGGTGCTCCGGTTTCCCCCACAGTCCAATTGAAATTGGGTAGGCTAAATTGTCCGTAGTGTATGTGTGTGAATGAGAGTGTATGGGTGTTTCCCAGTGATGGGTTGCAGCTGGAAGGGCATCCGCTGCGTAAAACATATGCTGGATAAGTTGGCGGTTCATTCCGCTGTGGCGACCCCTGATTAATAAAGGGACTAAGCCAAAAAAAAAATGAATGAATGAATGAACAAAAGTCCTGCAGTGACGTCACGATGACATACAGGCTACCTCCCGCAGGTTTGTGTGTTTATAATTAGCTGCATCTGTAAGTATAAATACGGTACAATTCCTGACACCACAAGCAAGATCTCTTTTTTTTTTCAAACTGCTTAAGTATCTTCTAAACCCGAATGCCAAAGACATTCAATACATATAATGACCACACGGGGGAAGCAATGTCAAATTAATGCGGTAGTAAGTATGAACTGGAATTACTAACCCAACAGAAGGCTACTTGGGGCTGTTTCGCTCTAAAAATGATGGTTTATTGTTACCCAAAGTTAAATGTATTTGGGTAAAATATTGATAAACTGAACGCTTGGGATCAAAAATAATAATTAAAAAAATTAACCCACTCTTTATGCTGTCCATTTATATCAACATTTTACACAAATCCAGCATTTTAAAGGTCTACAGAAAAGAAAAGTATAAAACACTTTCTATAATTGTAAAATAACAGATGTTTCGTGTTTTCAAAATCATTTTAAATATGGATTTCTGGTGTTGTAAAACAAAAATATGTGAAAACATGGCCTTTTTCTATTCTGAGCTATTGT
>CAIGQV010016226.1:590757-607095 GCA_903798115.1 Danio jaintianensis | reverse complement strand
TATTATTATTATTATTATTATTATTATTATTATTATTATTATTATTATACTTTTATCCTTTATTTGACAGGGACAACGCAAGAAAACTAGCCCAGAATTAGCTACATGGCTAAATTTAATCTGCAGTCCCTGGGCAAAAAATACAAATACACATAACAATAATACAATCAAATAATAAACACACAAAATCACATAACAAAAATATAAACACAATATCATAATAAAACATCACACTATTAACTGCTTTTAAAACTTTATTTTGTTTATTAGAATTTGTTTTTTACATTTAATTTAATTTAATTAATAGAATTTTATATCTTGTTACTTTTTATATATACAAATAAATCCAAATGGTCGCTGTCAGATAAACTGGCCACGTAAACTAGTGGTGATAGTGACCGACAGATGGCGCTGTGGACTCATGGACTCCTCATAGACTTATTCTCCGACAATCATGACAAAACTAGCGCAAAGTTAGCCGAGTCTTGTCTTTATTTAGTTTTACTTTTTCACCTTTGTCAAATGTTGTTCAAAATGTTGCCTCATTAGTTTGCTCAGAACTGTTTATTCGAGCATGCCGATGCTTCCAAAGACTAAGGGGGAAAACATTTCACACACACAAAACACAAAACACTGGTATTTCTGACTGCTTAAAATTAAAAGTGTTTTGCTTTTTAGTTGAGAAGAAAGGCTATTTCAGAGCACAGACATCTTGCAATTCTGTACGTTGTCGTACAGATTTAATCGCTCTTGTTTTCGAGTAAATCAGCATTACATTATTTTACTTGTTGGCTTTTATAGACCATTTTGAGGGATGTAAACAAAAACAATGGTCCCAATGTATTTCCTGTTTTACATTTTTAATTTCTATATCTTCAGAGAATCCAAAAAGAGCCACATATTGATAAATAATGTTATGATAGCTGTTTTAACATTAGGTTATGATTGAATTGCCTCTTTGTTACAGTTATGAAATAGTTTGATAACAAGCAGGAAATGTTCATGGGCCAATGACATGACCACATTGAAATGGTCTATAGCTAAATTAATAATTTTAAGGTTATTTAATCCACACATACACACAGATTAAATAAAGCGATTGTTAAATAACACGTTTATTTTTATGACAATTCTATATAGGCATATAAACAGTTTTACTTTATATAATAAAAGCAAAGCTTAGTAGTATCGTCGATTGAAGCGAATCGTTTGTTTACATTAGCCTGCTACAATGCTAACATAAACTTGCTATAAGCCTGTAATTTATAAGGCTATATGTTATTGTAATCGTGTAATCTAGTCAGGTTGATTTTAAATCTTTTTTTTTTTTACTATAGAGATCATTTCAAACCTAAAACAACACCCTGTTTTATCTGACAGAACATGATGTAGCCTATTTGTAGGCTATTAGTCTGAAGCTGTTTTATTTTGTTCTCAAATTATGAAGGCATGCCATTTCTTTGCTACACAATTAGAGTCATGTTTTTAACAAGGCTGTTGTCGGCTTCTGCGAAGGTAGCAGGTTTAATTGGCTGGAATGGGAGTTCGGGGTGGGCAGGAGTTTGGGGTTAAGCAAGAGGCGCGCACTGAATTGTACAAATAGCCTGGGGCACAAGAAAAAGTTCATGCCCGGGTCCCTGTAAGGAGAAACCAGTGAAGTATCAGCTAGTCCATGGTCACTTAATCAGAGCGACCTGTGGGGGATTAGGAAGATATTGTGACCGCAACTTGGCCTCACAATTATCATTCACAATTAAATGTTGTGTCCCTCCCCAATCGTCCTTTCGGATGCGTCTTACATTTGAAGAATTAGGGCGGATTGTTTGGATTTGTCCTTGTAAATACTGTAATTATATACTGCGCATTATTCCGTTTTATTTCGCGCTTTTAGGCCCGCATTAATGTTAAAATTAATATAAACGCGCTTTTTGTAATTAATAATAATAATAATAATAACGACGAAGGAACAAAAGTGTTAATAATAGACATTTTACATAATTTTTCATTATATAGCCTATATATATCAATCAAAATAATCCAAATAAGAATTTCTATGCGCTCGTTATCATCCTCAGTGCCGTATAAATAAATGTTTAGGGGATTGCTTTGTAAGTAAACCATTTAACGAAGCCATCGGTTTTACTGACGTGCCATAAAATAGCGTAGAGGCGCTAAGGTGAAGGATGACATCATTCTCACCCGTTTGACCAACGGTGACACATGTGAGGTGTTTTGCTTTACCCATTTGTTTCTCAGGGCTTTTAATCTCGCTCGCACTTGGAGCAAACTTTCGCACCTCGGCTCTTTCTCCAGAGTCTTCTTAACTTACTTAATTCCAGCATAATGAGCTCTCTGGCCTGGATGCTGTGCTTTGATCCGCTCAGCAGTGTTGATTGAGACCGTTAACTAACAGCCCGTGTTAATAAAGAACGAGCAGTGCGACTTAAAATGCAGGAAGCCTCCGACCGGAGATTATTTACACTAAGTCCCATATTGATTATTTGAAAACAAATGTCCTCCAAACTTACTAATGGGCTTCATGTGGTGGTGCGAAATACACGTCATTACAATTCATTATTACCACTTGTTTTACACTGGATTAAAGTTTTTGTATAAAGTTACTAATCGAATAATACATGGAGGTAACATTTGTTTCATTCATTATATATATATATATATATAACGCATAAGATATTATTTAATGATTTAGACCCACGATATATATTATTATAACATTTCGAATGCTGTATTTTAATCTCGTCATGAAAATATTTTTGGTTTGCTGTGTATCCGCGCTGCATGGCTGTATTTTGCGGAGAAACTATGGTTCTTTCGCCTCTGGAGAAGTGTGTGTTTGGCCAGGGTGGGCTGGGACGTCCCAACACCTCTCGTTTTTCTTCAACCTTGTGTGTGGCCGCTAGCTTGCACGGCCCGACCTCCCATTGGACAACTTAGATGTTTTTGGGAGGAGCCTTACTGGCAGCAAAAGGGGAAAAGTATTGAAGTGCGCAAAAACTATTATGTAGTGACCGATGCTTAGACTTCAGAAGTTTTCCAATGCGCGCTCCGAGAGAAAGAGGTGGCAAGTACGCGAGTCTCATCAACACCCGGTGCAATAGTTGCGTTTTGTAAATACGGTGGACTCTGGGGTGGACTGCATTCCCAGATTCAGAGGAGGCGCATTTCAAGCAGGATTGTGTGTGTGGATTGCTTCAGTCTTCTTGACGACTGTTCCTCGCCAGCTGTACGCCGTTTTGGAGAGCAGTCATGCAGGCGCGCTATTCCGTCTCCAGTCCCAACTCGCTGGGAGTTGTGCCGTACATCAGCAGCGACCAAAGTTATTACCGGGCCGCCGCCGGAGGGGGGTACACCGGCATGCCGGCCCCCATGAGCATGTACTCTCACGCGGCCCACGACCAGTACCCCGCCAGCATGGCGAGGGCATATGGGCCGTACACTCCACAGCCGCAGCCAAAGGATATGGTGAAACCCCCGTACAGCTACATTGCGCTCATCACAATGGCAATCCAGAACTCCCCGGACAAAAAGGTGACCCTTAATGGTATTTATCAGTTCATCATGGAGCGCTTTCCCTTTTACAGAGACAACAAGCAAGGCTGGCAGAACAGCATCCGACATAATTTATCCCTGAACGAGTGCTTTGTCAAAGTTCCACGCGATGATAAGAAACCCGGAAAAGGCAGCTACTGGACCCTCGACCCGGACTCGTATAATATGTTTGAGAACGGCAGCTTTTTGAGGCGACGACGGCGATTTAAAAAGAAGGACGCCATGAAGGATAAGGAGGACCGAGGTGTTAAGGAGGCGCCGTCTCGCCAGGCGCAGCCGCAGGCCCGCGAGCCAGAGCAGTCGGTGCCGGGCTCGCAGCCCGTGCGCATTCAGGACATTAAAACCGAGAACGGCACGTCCACTCCTCCGCAGGCCGTTTCGCCCACGCTAAGCACCGTCCCGAAGATCGAGAGCCCCGACAGCAGCAGCATGTCAAGCGGCAGCCCGCACAGCATCCCGTCCACCCGCTCCCTCAGCCTGGACAGCGCCGGAGAGCAGCACCACCAGGCCCCCGCGCAGGGCTTCAGCGTGGACAACATCATGACCTCCCTCCGCGGATCACCGCACAGCTCCGGAGAGCTCACCCCGTCTCTCGTGGCTCCCTCGCGGACAGGTATAACCCCTACGTTGTCCCTGAATTATTCTCCCAATCAGTCGTCCGTGTACAGCTCGCCCTGCAGCCAGAACTCTATCTCGACTACCTCCAACGCCACCTATCACTGCAACATGCAGGCCATGAGTTTGTACGCGGGCGGAGATCGCTCGGGCCACTTGGGGACCACTGCTACCACCGTGGACGAAACTCTGCCCGATTACTCGATCACGACCACCTCGTCGTCGTTGAGCCACGGGAATCTGAGCTCGGCCCAGGAGGGCCACCATCCGCACCAAGGGCGCCTCGCCTCATGGTACCTAAACCAGGCCGGAGACATTGGCCATCTAGGCGCGACGTACCCGGCGCAGCAGCAGAACTTCCATTCGGTTCGAGAGATGTTCGAATCGCAGAGAATCGGTCTGAATAATTCGCCGGTAAACGGGAATAACAGCTGTCAAATGTCGTTTCCCCCGAGCCAGCCCATTTACCGCACGTCGGGGGCTTTTGTGTATGACTGCAGCAAGTTTTGACCAAACCAGTTTTTCGATTTATTTTTTATTTTTGTCTTGTTGTTCTTGATTTTTCCCTATTCTTTTCGTCGATACTGCGAGACGCTGATATTTACTACCCCGTGATGGACTGAAAAGAAACACAAACGCGAGTCAGACACTTGATCTTGGTTTGTTAAGGACAGTGTTACTTCGAATAACACGTAAGTCTTCTTCGTTTTTGTGAGCTATATGCTGGGCTGTGTTGAAATGCGTCAGACGATTATGGACTTGTTATTAAGTGTAAATTGCATATAGTAATTTATTTCTAAAGTGTAGCCGGATATTATGGACCAAACACCAGAAAGTGTTTCTAAATTGAACTTCATTCATTGTCCAAATGTTCCATTATTATAACAAGGGACGGAACATGTATAACGCCATATTCTTTCAAATTATCTCCTTTTGTTGAAAAAGTATTCTGAAGGAACTGCATTGTTTGTTTAATAAATTGCCTTGCTATTTGAGTTAAAATTAGGCTACGCCTGATTTCTTAAACCCATGCCAAGAACAGACATGTGTGCTGCAAGTGGAGGAATAATGCACAATAACTTGAAAACGGTTCCAATTACCGAAATAAATGATCCAAATAAGCGCGCCTAGATGATTGGAGTTTACTGCGGCACACTTGAACGAGCGTCTTATCTTAAAATGATCCAGACCGCACGCGTGGAAATGAATACACGCTGATCACGCACATTGATTCATGTGAAAATAATCAGGTGTTCCGCATGCAAATTAATGTTTTTAGCTTTTTAGGGAACTGTGCAATACTAAATCTTCATTCATCAGCTCCGCCAGCCACTGCTTTTGAGATGTTTTAATTATTTACACCCATGAAGCCATTTTAACCATTTAAGTGTTTCGTAAAATGTAGGAAGCTAATACAGTATTTTTCGTTCTTTATAATTAATGTATTGATTAAAATGTTAAAAGTGTGACTGATTTACATTTAATTACTCAAATAAAAATGATTGTTTTTGTTAGTCTACAAATGTTGCTTATTAATAGTATTTGTAATAGTAGCATTAGACTCAACCCTGTGGTCTAATTAAATTTAATATCATAAACAGGTCCTTCTAATTGATCTCTTTATATTTTTTAAGTTAAAAAAAGTTCTTAGTTTTAACACCAATAAAAGTCATTTTAAAGGTTTACATCTCTACATCTTTAATGCTTTTAACAATGCAGTAAATAGCAATAAAATCAAACGTTTTTTGGTGCATAACTATTTATATTTTAGTTGCTGTGAATGTGAATGTGCGACGTGTTTTTGATGATTTGTTCTTACGCAACTCCGTGTGCCAGACGTGCACTGTCTGTCATCATCCTGACCTGAGGCCTTTGGTAACAGACTCTCAGTCATTGTAATTCACCGCGTGTGTTCAGTGTCCACGTGTTTACTTGCGCATAGCTTGGTTAATATCATACCAGACATGCCAAAGATGCTCAAATCACCACTGGAGGATTGGACATGAGTTACAGAGGCGCAGCGCTTGGGCTTCATAAATAAGAAGCGCGTACTCAGAAAAGGCCCTAATACAGAAAACAGGGTAAAATCACTGAAGCAAGAGTTGTAGACTGTATTACTGCAATTTATTTAAAGAAGTTGAAACGTGTGAATTAAAATACGTGATGCATATTTTCATATAGAAGCCCTGTTTATACCTGAGGGGGACAAAACAGCGAATTGGAACTGTTTTAATTCTAATTAATTTTAAATGAGTAGATTTGACATCATAAGCACGACATGATCAAACGATCCAAATAAAAATTAAATAATGATAAAAAATAATAGGAATAATGAAATGTTGGAAAAATAAAAGCGTATTTGTCATGTTTTGTACATGAAAGCTGTATGTATGCATATAGGCTATTATTATTATTATTATTGTTGATATTATTATTATTATTATTATTATTATTATTATTATTACAGACAATATTGTGTTCTTATGTGCATATTTTTCAGTCTACAGCCCAGTTATAGGCCCAAAGACCTCGAGGGCAAACGCACACGTGTTCTCATTGCCTCCGTGCTTCACTTATTTTCATTGCATGAGCGGTTGGTAGTGATTACAGCGGTTAATTAATCGGCCAATTAACTAGAGTTCGTCAACAAAACGTCTTGGATTTTGCCTCTTTCCCTCGGTATGGTATGTGGTAAATGTGTCCGTATTGAGTTCGCCAAAAACAATATAAATTTTTACAAACTTTTAAGCTAAAATAGACTTTATACTCTTGGTGTTCATGTGTTTAAATACAGCAGCCCGTTTAAATAAATGTTCATATATATTTTTTACCACTTTAGACAAACCGTCGAAACTTTAACAATAATACTAGCCTATAAGCTTAAAAAAAGATATAATCTGCATTATTATTGCTATTATTGATAATATGCATTATTTGTTTTGTTCTGATATTTTTAAATGTTATCATTATTATTAGTAGTACTAGTAGAAGCAAGTATTAATAATAATAATAATAATAATATTTAAATCATGTTAATAATAATTATTAATAATAATCATAATAATAGGTATCAGTTTCAAGCCTTCAGACATGAAACCTGACACCGATCACTTAAAAAAATTACAATATATATATTTATCTTAGATATAACGTATTAAAATTACACTCTAAAAAATGTGGGTCATTTCAACCCAATTCTGGATGTAATAGGGACTAATTCAACTCTTGGTTATTTTTTTAAATTAAATTAATAGGACCGAATTTAACCTTATGTTTGGGTTAGTCCACATTACAGTCCACAAATAGGTTTAAATAACCCAGCATTTCTTAGAATGTAGTGTAATCACGTGTCTTTATGTAATACAAGTTGTTTTAAGTCAATGTCATTTAAGTTAAAATCACTCGTAAAATTAATTTGATTCATCTTTTTTTTATTGACAAACTATTCAGTGAACAAATTAGGTTACAGCTTACAAATTCTTGTGCAAATGATCGTCTGATCACAATGAATTTTGGCCTACACAGCGCATTCTCTGCACACACACGAAAAATGTTGTAATCATGCTCATAAAAGTCATTAGAGCCTTTCCCGAGTAATAAACAAACGTCGTGTTAAGCCCAAGATTGATGGCGCCCTCACAGAACGGGCCAGGTCAGGAAGGAATAAAATTCAATCAGTGCGCAGGAATCATTTTTCACGAGACGGAAAAGGCAGAAGGGGACGGGGGTCAGCAGGGAGGATGTCGGCCGCCGGAGCACCATCAACAAATACCGGCTAAACCAAGGTGCTCTCAAACCTCAAATCTCCCTTAAATCTGGATAATTTCAGGCTCCCACTCCAGCAGTCAGTTTTATCGATCTTGAGTAGAGTTGCGTGAATTAGAGGACAGTCCATGTGAAGAGACCTTTCTGCGTGCGGGCCTTCATTTGACGCTCTTATTGGGAGGTCTTGGATTTTAGTTTTAATTCTGAGACTGAAATTTTGACATTTTGTCTCTCCTTTTCATCCAAACAAACTTGACATAATAGTAATTGGCGGTTCATTCCGCTGTGGCCACCTATCACTGCAACATGTGATAGATTTATCAGAATCATATCACGGCGATTCTGATAAATCAGATATTAAAATAATGAATGAATGTCTCTCGTTTTAAAAACAAATCATTCCAGATTATCTGTAGAGAATACATCTGATGCACACTCCTCAAATATTGGGTTGTATTAACGCAATCTTGGATAAAACATGGACTAACCTGGAGTTGGGTTAATTTTTTAATATTAAATTATTATTGTTTTTACCCAACTGTTGAGTTTCATTTGACGCTGTTATTGGAGGTCTTGGATTTAGTGAGATTTTGGTTTTTGAGCCAGACTGAAATTCTGACATTTTGTCTCTCCTTTTCATCCGCTGCGTAAAACATATGCCAGAGTAATTGGCTGGTCATTTCGCTGTGGCGACCCCTGACAAATCAGGGACTAAGCTGAAGGAAAATTAATGAATGTCTCTCATTTTTAAACAAGATTATCTATAGTGAATGCATCTGATGCACACCTAAAACATGTTGGGTTGTATTAATGCAATCTTGGATCAAATATGGACTAAAATAGCGTGGGATTAATTTTTTTAACATTAAATTTAAATGAGTTTTTTACCCAACTGTTGAGCTTCATTTGGCGCTCTTCATGGAGGTCTTGGATTTGAGTGAGATTTAGATTTTTGGGCCAGACTGAAATTGTGTGTGTTTTACATATTGTAAACACACACACAAAAAAATGCTGGGCTGGAAAACACTCTCATTTAGCCCAGAATGCTGGGTTGTTTATTTGACCTAACCACCACTGAGTTAGGTTAACCGAGTTGCTGGGTTAAATATGACTTAAACATCGGGTTATTTGTTGTCTCATTGCCTTGCTACTGTTATATTTACCAATATCGCCAATAATCGTAAATACCCATCACAAATTAATGCATAATTAATACTGTTTTTAAATTGATTACACAGCACAAAAACGCTGCAGTAAAAATCTATTTAATTAGATTTCACACTTTTCTATTTGTTCACAACTACCTCTCCTTTTAAACAAATCACTCCCGTTTATCTATAGTTAAATAATAAACATTTGATGCACACCTAAAAAAACATTGGGTTGTATTAAGGCAATCTTGGGTTAGATATGCACTATCCTGCTGTGGGATAATCTTTTAACATTTAAATGACTTGGTTAATTCAAGCATTTTTTTTTAAGTACAGCAATATTTTGCTTGACAAATTTAATAATATACATTTGAATCTCCAGACAATGATCATCAGATCGAAGCATATCATGTTTTTAATAAAGATCAGCCGAGGGATATAACTAGCAACATGCAAGCAGGCAACCAAATAGAAGTTCCAAAATAATATTTGCCACGAATTTTATTTATGCAAAATGATTATTTTCGAAAAGCTCCATTTTCTGTATAGAAAGATTGTATGAAATGCTGTAAATAAAATGCTCCACAATCCTGAATGTCTTATAAACATTGTTTTTTAGTCACAATCTGCCGAATGCACACAATCCAAATGATTCCGCTTCACTGCTATAAACACAAAACACATCCAAAAAAAGTGATTAAGATCAGCAATTCCTTTGATGTGTCTGTACATGCCGATTTTAATTTCCGCTAAATGTCAGAAGGAAAATATCATCAACAATAATAATAATAATATATTTGGACGATTTCATTCAAAGGAAATAAGTAAGGAGCCTAATTGATTTTGCTGATATGAAGCGTAACTCGATGCTTTGGAGGAAATATAACCTCTCAAAATGTAGCTGAAGACGTTTACGTAAGAAAATATATTACACGTATATAATTACATATATATTACTGCACGCGGTTAACATCATGTAAATAATCTGGCAGTAAATTCTGGACTACAAGTGCAGAGTTCTAATTGCATCTTAAGATTATTAATCTTTTCTTTTTAATTAATTTCACGATTTTGCTTGCAATTTACTAAGCGCAAACCAGCCGCCTTTTTCCCCAAGCATGAATGGCCGGAGCACAATCAACCACTGCCGTTGTAGAACCGATTAAACTGTTTACGCTCTGAACTGTATTTATTTTTACATCTAGGTTCGTTATTGCACAGATGAACGAATATACGCTGTGTTTACATATATATCCGTTTCAGTGTCAGGATGGTGATAAGTCGCTGGCACTTTTGGCCTGCTGGAAATGTGTGTGCTTTTTCAATGGATCAATTATACAAAAAAAGGAAAGAGTTGAAAATACAATAATAAAAGTCTTTAAAATAAGAGCTGATTCCGCATTTAGCCTACAATAAACCCCAGACTAATATATTATTGTATATTAACTAATATTAGCTAGTTTATACAACAATTAATGTTTTTTTTTTTTTGTATCTACTAACAAGAAAGGAACATATGTTGCCTGTATTGCTATTTTAATCAATTTTAATGCTTTAGCTAGTTTTTTTTTTATTCAACCAGTTTGTGAAATCAACCAAAAATCCAATTTACAACTGTCTGAGGATGATTCGGAGGAAATGTAGGCTATTAAACACAGAAATGTTATGCATAAGATCTTTCGAGTTCACGTAAAAATACATATTTAACTCATTTTTCACTGTAACTCACATAACATATTTGAAAATAAAGTGCTTTACTGGCAGTTTCATCCCAATGAACGCAACGCATACCTTTTCCCAAGTAATTTTTCTTTTCTAAAATTAAAATGTATACTTATACTCTCAAATTAGTTCACTATAAACTACGCTAATTAGTCTAATTCAGCTTAAACATGAATACTACGTCGGTTTAACACCGATCCAAGCAAAACCAGAAGAAAAAGGAGTGAAACACGCAGTTCTTTCGCATCGGTCGGGTTAAGCGCGCAAACCAAGCCGCCATTCTGGATCAGTCCGAGCCGGTATGGACGTCTCTATTTCCCGGTTGAGTGAGGACGGAGGGGTCGAGGTGAGGCAGAAACACACCGTGCACCTGTATGCTTGACTGAGCGCTGAGGCGGAATGGAAAAGAGCAGCGTCTCAAACTCACAGTTGCTGCATAGAGCCCAACCTCAAAGCGCCATCTGTTTTCAATTAGGAGTCCACATAGACTCGGGCTCTGTCTGACAGTCAAACTGCCAGTTAAAGGCTCAAAGACTTGTCCTGAAAAAATATCCCACCCCGTTCCCTGCTTTTTAGCGTACTTCGAAACCCGCGATTTTTCTATTTAAGCTTTATAAATGGTTTCCCCACGGATGAAGCACTGCGGAATATACTCTAGAACATTATTGGCTGTTTTAACCCATTGTTGGGTCAAAAATGGACAAACACAACGTTGTTGTATTTTATTTATTTGTTTTAAATGACACTTTTTAACCCAGGAATTGGGTTTGTCTATATTTGACCTAACGTTGGGTTAATACAACCCAATATTGTTTAGAGGGTAGTTTCTGCGACATGACTTAACGTCTGTGTCAAACCTCAACACATTTTTACTTGTGTCAAATTAATTAAAATAAATAATAAACAATAAAAATCAACAACATTTTTTTAAAGAAATCATTTATTTTAATCCAACGCAATCCCATATGCTTTGTGCAGTCTAAACATGTTGTGTTGTTTTAACCTAACATTGATTCAAAAATGTAAATTAAACTGCATTTCAATTACATTTTTAACCCAACTGTTGGGTCTGTTTGCATTTGACCCAACTCTGGGTTAAAATGTATGACATTACATTTTCATGGAAATATTTAAATACCTCAACAGTTAGCCAGACATGCACTCTGGGTTGTCGTAACCCAACGTTGGGTCAAATATGGACAAAACCCAAAGATGGGTTAGTTAGTTTTTCAATTATATTTAAATTCCACATTTAAAACAACGCCTGGGGCTGTCCATACACTCTTACAAATAAAGGTACAAAATCTGTCACTGGGTACACTTTTGTACCGTACAGGTGGACATTAGTACCTTTACGGGACACTTTTGTACCTTTAAGGTACTGCGAGGAACACATTTGTTCTTTTTAGGTATGACCTGTTAGAAACAAAAATGTACCTTTTGAAAAGATACCGCCCCAATGACAGATTTGTAGGCTACCTTTATTTCCGAGAGTGCATTTGACCCAGGGTTTACATAAAACAACCCAGCAGTTTTTGAGTGTCTGTCATTTATTAAAGTAAAGATTTTAAAAAATTAAGCTTGATAAATAAGTCAAGAATGCAGTGCAATCAGACTTTGACTGTGAAAGCGACTTATTTTTTTACAGTCTTTCCGTTATTGGTCTTCTCTATAAAGAGAACATTTGGATCCTCAACTATTAGCCCGACATAAGCAGCAAGTCGCCGTTTACTGGCATCTCCATCCAGTCTTAAACCTTCCCACACGCCCATAGCTGGCTCCGGCCCGTTTGGAAGGAGCTCTTTAGCTGGAATATAAAGAGACCAGTGTGATTTTCGACTTAAGGGAAATGGCTGAGCCCACCGACCTTTGGATAACCTAAAAGCCGCCTGGCACGAAGACAGACTCGCCTTGAGTCCAGACCCGCAGCCCACCTCACCGACCCACCGCCTCTGGGCTAATTATAGCCAACTCATACCTGAATATCTCGATTCTGCTCCTTTGACATAGAAGATTTTGTCTCCAATTTAAATTTACGATCAGATTTTCCCCCCTGACGTCTTGGCCGCCCTTTCCTATTTTAATTACCTCAGCCAGAGAGGGAAAAACATGATCATTGGAGAGAGCTTGATGAATGAAACCTGCATGTGAACCTGCGCTTGTTTTCTAAAGGTCAAAAAGTCACTGTGGGTTAATTGAACACATTTACATGGTTTCAAATACAGAACATGATATTTATAATATTGATTAAAGTTCTAAAGAATTATAAATTCGGAAATAAATGTCTGTTGTCTTGAAAGGTTTTACCCCGTCAGATTATTAACCTGAAAATAAACAGGCTATGTGTGTTCTGTGATTGACCACAAACAAATGATACACTATCAAAATAGTGTCTACCCAATTCTGAGTGTAATACGGACTAAACCAACTGCTGGGTTAATGTTTTTATTTTTATAAATTAAATTTATAGGACCAAATTTTATGTTTGGGCTTGTCCATATTTTACCCAATTTGGGTTCAAATAACCCAGCATTTCTTAGAGTGTACATTAGCAAATAAACGAACGAATCAATCTGATTTATTATTATTATTATTATTATATTATTATTATTAACAGAATTCAGACAGCTGCTATAATCAGTCCAATCTATTTTTCACTAGTGTCTTCCCACATATAGGCTTAATTAACTTTTAATTAAAAGAACTAATAAACATCACTAATAATTAGAGTTACAGTTTTAAAACGTTTTATCTGCGTTTGCAAACAGGGATTTGAACAAAAGTTCAAGATTCAATATGATTTCAGAGGGCTATTGATTATTTTACGACTGTTTTTTGTACAAAATGTTTTGTTTTCGTCTCTGTCTTGGGTTTGTTATCCTTGTATACTCGCGTTTTTAAATGTGTAAACGATATTATTACAAATAACAAATATCCGCTGCATAAAAAGCACGAAACATCTTGATAAATGTTTGTGATCAACCTTAAAACCATACGGGATAGCCTGCAATTAATAAATTATGCTTCTATCAAATAATCCGAAGTAAAATAAATGATCATATTAATATTTAATTATTCGTTTATTTGTATTTTATCCTCTAGAATGACATCCTGAGAAAACAAACTGGCTTTATCCTGAGGAAAATGAATAATATATTTGACATTATATACACAACACCACAATGATTATATTGCTCTTTTCATTAAAATGCTGCAAAATACTTATCAGATATCAAGAAGTATCCATGATCAAATTTCATAAACTTCATCTTTAAAAATAAATACTGATCTGGATAAGGTTTCTTTACTAATACTCATATTACCTCATATTTCATTCATTCATATTACGTTTTGTTTTTAAATAGTCATTTAAAATGAGCTGAAACATCACAAAAGGTTTTTTCTGGGGGGACAACTCAATTGTTTTATGTTCAATCCACTTAAATTTGTAAAATACTATTAAGTTAACTTAATCAATTTGTGTTGGGACTGCATGAAGAAATTGTGTGGAACTAAGCATTGTATGTTTTACAGTGAATGCTAATAAATAGGATATATTAAAGGCACACTCAGATTTACACATAGAGCAGATGTTCAGCAGTTTTCTTCTAGGGTCTCAGATCTGTTTTTGTGACCAGGATCAGTATAAACATGCTGGAAACTCGAGCCTGGATCTCCCCTCCACGCTTTGAAATGCATTATAAATACAGGTGCAGAGATCTCACAATCAAATGAATCTGTCCTGCGTGTTTATTATGCATAAACTCAACTCTTCAGCTAATGTTTCAGTAGCCGGAATGCATGTGGGTCACACAAATATGATGTTTGTTTTATTAAAAAGAACAATGGCAGTGCTGGATGCTGTTTGTGTACAAATTCCTGGAAGTGTTTTGAGGTGAAGCTCATCTCGCAGATAAAGCGGACATATAGATCAGCATTTCTTACTCTAGACATACACTCTACAAAAATGCTAGGTTGTTTTAATCTAATGTTGGGTCAAATATAGACAAACCAAACTGTTGGGGTAAAAAAGTGTATTTAAATTTAATAGAAAAAAAGTGTTAACCCAATTTTAGGTTTGTTCATATTTGATCCAACATGTTGCATGTAATGATGCATAATTAATTGTATTTACTATAGTAAGTACATAGAACTTGAAACGAGGAAAGCTTAAAATAATGTTTTACTTCTTTTATGTTTTGTCTTTGAACATGATATAACATAAGAGTGAAAAAGCTTTAATTTTCTTTTCTATATGTTAGAGCGTGTCCTGTTCATTCATTCATTCATTTTCTTTTCGGCTTAGTCTCTTCATTAATCAGGGGTTGCCACAGTGGAATGAACCGCCAACTTATCCAGCATATGTTTTACGCAGCGGATGCCCTTCCAGCTGCAACCCATCACTGGGAAACACCCATACACTCTCATTCACACTCATACACTACGGACAATTTAGCTTACCCAATTCCCCTATAGCGCATGTGTTTGGACTTGTGGGGGAAACCGGAGCACCCGGAGGAAACCCACGCCAACACGGGGAGAACATACAAACTCCACACAGAAATGTCAACTGACCCAGCCGAGGCTCGAACCAGCAACCTTCTTGCTGTGAGGTGACAGCGCTACCCACTTCACCACCGCGCTGCCCCTGTATCCTGTTTAATTACTTAATAATATGGGCATATTTTAATATGGACAATTCCAATAATTGAAATTTAATGCAAAAATTTACTTAGCATTGGGTCAAATATGGACAAAACTAATGTTAAAACAACCCAACATTTGTTAGAGTCACGCTTTTAAAAAATGCTGGCTTGTGTTAGCCCGACACTGCGTCAAATATGGACAAATCCAATGGTTGGGCTAAAAATGTAATTTAAATTTAATGCAAAACATTTACTCAACATTTAGGTTTGTCCATATTTGACCCAATGTTGGGTCATACGCAGTAAAAATGTTAGCTTGTGCTAACCCAACACTAGGTCAATTATGGGCAAACCCAACAGTTGGGGTAAAAAAAGTCGTTTAAGTTTTAAAATGAAACCAATGTTGGGTTTGTTCATGTTTGACCCAACATTCAGTTAAACCAATCCAGCGGTTTTTAGAGTCATACTCCAAAAATGTTTGGGTTGTATTAGCTCAACATTGGGTCAAATGGACAAACCCGACAGTTGGGCTTTTTAGAGTTACGTCATGCTGGGTTGTGTTAGCCCAACACTGGTCAAATAATGGACACACACAACAGTTGGGTTAAAATGTAGTTTACATTTAATTGAAGAAATTAACCCATTTAATTACACTCCAAAAGATTCTGGGTTGTATAAGCCCAACGTAGGGTCACAAAACCAAGGGTTGGGTTAAAAACAATTAATTTTAATTTAATGTAACAAAATATGTCAACGATGTGTTTGTGCATATATGACCCAACATTGAGTCATTTTTTTAATGTAGCAAACTAAAACATGTGACTGTGTGTGTGTGTGTGTGTGTGTGTGTGTGTGTGTGTGTGTGTGTG
>CAIGQV010016226.1:533213-550936 GCA_903798115.1 Danio jaintianensis | reverse complement strand
GTGTGTGTGTGTGTGTGTGTGAGTATCCTCCTCTTTGAGCGCTGCTCTTCTGCTCTTCACACTCCTCTGCTAATGTTCTGCTGCTCTGTAAGATGTTTATTGGTGATCATCATCAGAGGTTTGCTGACGACACACTTCAACAAACTCATTCAGTGTTTCAGTGCAGACACAAAAACACACACACACACACACACAGCAGAACTCAAACACACACCTGCAAAAAATAATGTTTGCATGTTTCAGTGGAATCAACTTGCTTTACATTAAATGGTGCAAATTCTTAAATATTTAACAAATTAGTAAGCAATACTTGTTTAATTTAAATAATTAATTTCATTTCTGGGCGGCACGGTGGCTCAGTGGTTAGCACTCACAGCAAGAAGCTCACTGGTTAGAGTCCCGGCTGGGCCAAACACATGCGCTATAGGGCAATTGATGAACTAAATTGGCCGTAGTGTATGAGTGTGTGTGTGAATGAGTGTGTATGGATGTTTCCCAGTACTGTGTTGCGGCTGGAAGGGCATATTTTAATTTTATTTATTTTTTATTTTATTAAATTGTATAAAATTGGGGCGACGCGGTGGCACAGTGGTTAGCACTGTTGCCTCACAGCAAGAAGGTCGCTGGTTCGAGCCTCGGCTGGGTCAGTTGGCATTTCTGTGTGGAGTTTGCATGTTCTCCCCGTGTTCGCGTGGGTTTCCTCCGGGTGCTCCGGTTTCCCCCACAAGTCCAAAGACATGCGCTATAGGTGAATTGGGTGAGCTAAAATTGTCCGTAGTGTATGTGTGTGAATGAGTGTGTATGAATGTTTCCCAGTGATGGGTTGCAGCTGGAAGGGCATCCGCTGCGTAAAATATATGCTGGATAAGTTGGCGGTTCATCCCGCTGTGGCGACCCCAGATTAATAAAGGGACTAAGCCAAAAAGAAAATGAATGAATGAATGTATAAAATTGTATTTAATAAATGTTATTTTATTAAATTTATTATATAATTTAATTAAATTGTATAAAGCTTTATTTAATTTAATTTTATTCTTTTAAATAAATTTTTTTATATTATTAAAGTTATCAAATAATTACATTTATTTTAATTTTATTTCATTTAAATAAAATTTTATTAAATTTCTTATTCTTTTATTTTATTATATTTTAATTTATTTTATTTTGTAGCTGAAGTTCTGACACAAGCAACAGATCTTCATCTTCATTCATTCATTCATTTTCCTTCGGCTTAGTCTCTTTATTTATCAGGGGTTGCCACAGCGGAATGAACCGCCAACTATTCCAGCATATATTTTACACAGCGGATGCCCTTCCAGCTGCAACCCATCACTGCGAAACACCCATACACACTCATTCACACACACACTCATACACTACGGCCAATTTAGTTCATCAATTCCCCTATAGCGCATGTGTTTGGACTGTGGGGGAAACCGGAGCACCCGGAGGAAACCCACACCAACACGGGGAGAACATGCAAACTCCACACAGAAACACCAACTGACCCAGCCGGGACTCAAACCAGCGACCTTCTTGCTGTGAGGCCACAGTGCTAACCACTGAGCCACCATGTCACCCTTCATCTTCATCTTTAAAAAAGAAGTTCTCAGTCTGTTTACAGCACTCTTCCCCGTAAATATCAAACTAATATTGACTATATCATCAGTCAGGCAGGTATGATCTCCTGCAGGAACACGTTACGCGTCTGATGATTATCAGTGCTGTAAATCAGCCGCTGTTTCGTGTCTTGCATCAGCACTAATTGCAAACAGCATTTAAGAGCTCTTGTTTTGTTATTCTGGACTGTCAAAATATATATTTCATCACATCACTGATGCCAAATCACTGTCAGAAATCTACAGAATGTCTAATTACAGCCTGTTGTGTCTCTGCATGTTTGCTTCTCTAGTAGCACCACACAGAAACAAGTCTACATATTTTCATTTTATCATGCACTTATATGACCTTTAACGTAAATTTGCACCATATATCTGCAAATAACTCTCTAACTTACTGTAATGTAATGTAATAAGGTCTAAATAATTGATGAAATGTATATATATTCAGAAATATGTGTACACTGTAAAAAGATATATGCTAATCAACCATATTTTGTGATTCACAAGTGCTGTAAATTGCATTATGGCATGTTGATCTCTGCTCTTTCCACTTTTGTGTTTGTTTGTTTATTCATTTGTATATTTATTTATATTTATGTATGTATTATTTATTTGTATACTATTTATTTAATTGTATATTTTATTATTTTTATATTTATTTATTTGTATATTATTTGTTTATTTCATTCATTCATTCATTTTCTTTTCGGCTTAGTCCCTTTATTTATCAGGGGTCGCCACAGCGGGATGAACCGCCAACTTATCCAGCATATGCTTTACGCAGCGGATGCCCTTCCAGCTGCAACTCATCACTGGGAAACATCCATACACACCCATTCACACTCATACACTACGGACAATTTAGCTTACCCAATTCCACTATAGCGCATGTGTTTGGACTGTGGGGGAAACAGGAGCACCCGGAGGAAACCCACGCCAACACGGGGAGAACATGCAAACTCCACACAGAAATGCCAACTGACCCAGCCGAGGCTCGAACCAGCGACCTTCTTGCTGTGAGGTGAACGTGCTATCCACTGCGCCACCGTGCAGCCCTATTTGTTTATTTATTTATTTTATATGTACATTTTTATTTATTTATTTATTGCTTATGTATTTATTATTTATTTATTTGTATATTATTTATTTTATATGTATATTTCTTGTATATTTTCATTTGTTTATTTGTATATTTATTATATATATATATATATATATATATAAATATATATATAAAATGTTATTTATTTATTGCTTATTTATTTATTATTTATTTATTTGTATATTATTTGTTTATTTGTTTATTTATTTATTTTATTTCTATTTTTATTATTTTTATATTCATATATTTATTTATATATTTGTACATTTATTTATTTTATATGTACATTTTAAATTTTTTATTTATTGATTATTTATTGATTATTTATTTATTCATTTGTATATTATTTATTTGTTTGTTTGTTTGTTTATTTTATTTCTATCTTTTATTATCTTTTTTTATTTTAAATGTCCATTTTTATTTATTTATTTATTGATTATTTATTAATTGTTTATTTATTTGTATATTATTTGTTTATTTATTTTATATGTATATTTCTTGTATATTTCTATTTTCTATATATATATATATATATATATAAAATGTTATTTATTTATTGTTTATTCATTCATTCATTCATTTTCTTTTCGGCTTAGTCCCTTTATTTATCAGGGGTCGCCACAGCGGAATGAACCGCCAACTTATCCAGCATATGTTTTACACAGCGGATGCCCTTCCAGCCACAACCCAGTACTGGGAAACACCCATACACACCCATTCACACTCATACACTACTGACAATTTAGCTTACCCAATTTACCTATACCGCATGTCTTTGGACTTGTGGGGGAAACCGGAGCACCCGGAGGAAACCCACGCCAACACGGGGAGAACATGCAAACTCCACACAGAAACGCCAACTGACCCAGCCGAGGCTCGAACCAGCGACCTTCTTGCTGTGAGGCGAACGTGCTACCCACTGCGCCACCGTGAGGCCCTATTTATTGTTTATTTAGTTCTATATTTTTTATTTAGCTGTATTCTTTTATTATTTAGTGTATTTGAAGATTTTATTACTATTAATTACAGTGTTCACTTTGTATAAGTCATAAAATTTTATAAGTCTTGTAATAACCACCAGTAAAACTTCTGTATTTCAGTATTTAAATGAGTGTCATATAAAGGGTTAAAATGAAATACTTACAAACTGCTGCAAGATTGCATTGGTTGACACCAGCTACTACTACTACTGAACCCTAAAATAAAAATACAAGAATACAATTTGGAGTGTGGTGGCACGGTGGCTCAGTGGTTAGCACTGTGGCCTCACAGCAAGAAGGTCGCTGGTTCGAGCATCGGCTGGGTCAGTTGGCGTTTCTGTGTGGAGTTTGCATGGTCTCCCCGTGTTGGCGTGGGTTTCCTCCGGGTGCTCTGGTTTCCCACACAGTCCAAACACATGCGCTATAGGGGAATTGATTAACTAAATTGGCCGTAGTGTATGAGTGTGTGTGTGTGTGAATGAGTGTGTATGGGTGTTTCCCAGTACTGGGTTGCTGTGTAAAACATATGCTGGATAATTTGGCGGTTCATTCCACTGTAGCGACCCCAGATGAATAAAGGGACTAAGCCGAAGGAAAATGAATGAATGAATGAATGAAGCTGGAATTGTTTATGATTTTTTTTATTATTATTTAGTTTTTGTTACTTTTGAAATTCAAATTCTCTCTCTCTCACACACACACACACACACACACACGCACACACACACACACACACACACGCACGCACGCACACACACACACACACACACACGCACGCATACACACACACACACACACACACACGCGCACACACTTGCATTCTCTCTCTCTCTCTCTCACTCTCTCTCTTTCTCTCTCCCGTATATTTGCATTGGCACAGCGGGTCAGCTCACATCTTTAATCCTGACTGATGACGAGTGTAAACACAACACAACCACAGATTATGTAAAACACTTGAAGGATTATGTAAAAGAGCAATTAGCCGGCCGATCTCACAAAGGCTGCCTCTTTAACTGGCTTTTTCATCTGGAATTAATCGTCAGCGCTATTAAAACAGCATTTTCTTCACATTGAGTGTCTCTTTCATATCTGGACAGCTGTACTGTGCTGCATACTGTACTTCTTTTGTGTTTCTGTTACAAAGACTATAGACTACACAAGACATGTCACTTGCATTTTAAATGGGGAAATGTGTAACAATCAATATGGTTGCTCTATCAAAGGAAGCCCCTCCTTCTAGTAAAGCAGCCAATCAGTGATCAATATAGACTGAGGATTCTCCGGGGGAGGGTCTCGGTCCAGAGATGTGTTTATGACAGTTTCTGCAGCTTCATTGTTATGAGTCATGAGGGGTCGACAAATGCATCTCAGCCAATACTTGCTTCACAGACATGAGAAATGTATCCACATAAAGCTTGACATCTCTACTCCAAACAAACACTACACTTGAATGTTCTCTGGTTTGGTAATCTGTAATAATCCCCACCTCAAGAATTCCCACCTCCACCATTCAAACACAAGTCACATTACGGAAACCACTTGTAAACAAAGAAAAGCTGTCACTATAGAGAAGATCTGTCGTCAGGAATACGTTGGAAACTACTGATCACTTCAAAAGGAAAACGTGATCAGACACGACATTATTTATAGGATGATAATGTGTAACATAAATTATTTGTGCGTATGATAGTTGCATAGTTGACAGGATGACGACTGACGCATTAGCTTGAAATCTCTACTCCTAAACCAACCAACTACACTTGAAAACAAATGTTCTCTGGTTTTGTAACATGTATTAAACGAACGTATCCCATCTGACCTCATGAATTCCCACTATTCAAATGCAAATCAAATGATGGAAACCACTCAAACGCCCACAGACTTATGAACAAAGATGTCGCTTTCGTTTAAGAGTAGCTTTTAGTGCTAGTTCTACCAGGAAGACCTAATGTTACTCATCACAATCATTCATTCATTCATTCATTCATTTTCCCTTAGCTTAGTCCCTTTATTTATCAGGGGTCGCCACAGCGGAATGAACCGCCAACTATTCCAGCATATGTTTTACACAGCAGATGCCGTTCCAGCTGCAACCCAGTACTGGGAAACACCCATACACACTCATTCACACACACACTCATACCCTATGGTCAATTTAGTTAATCAATTCCCCTATAGCGCATGTGTTTGTGCTGTGGGGAAAACCGGAGCACCCGGAGGAAACCCACGCCACCGTGTCACCCACTCTGGTATTTATTCATTCATTCATTCATTTTCTTTTCGGCTTTGTCCCTTTATTAATCAGAGGTCGTCACAGCGGAATGAACCGCCAACTATTCCAGCATATGTTTTACGCAGCGGATGCCCTTCCAGCTGCAACCCAGTACCGGGAAACACCCATACACACTCATTCACACACACTCATACACTACGGCCAATTTAGTTCATCAATTCCCCTATAGCGCATGTGTTTGGACTGTGGGGGAAACCGGAGCACCCGGAGGAAACTCACGCCAACACGGGGAGAACATGCAAACTCCACACAGAAACACCAACTGACCCAGCCGGGACTCAAACCTTCTTGCTGTGAGGCCACAGTGCTAACCACTGAGCCACCGTGCAGCCGTAGTTTTGATTTCATGTGTACTTTAAAAAGTAATAAATGACAACGGAGATTCCAGGGAAGTTTGATTTGAAGTGCATGTCTAAAAGTGGATATGACTCAAAAACAAAAGCTCTGTTCTCACTGTGGTCCAGCAGGGTGAGACTGCCTCTCTCATGTGTCGGGTGTTTACAGAGATGCCCGCTTACGCCCAAATCCAGGCTTAATTTGGTGATATGAACTCATTTCCTTGCTCTGCTCAGTGGGTTTTTGTTAATGTAACCCGAGCGCAGGCGGGACGGAGGATCTCTGGCGGATGAAAGCGGCCCAAAGCCCCCAGAATTAACCCTGCAGGTCAACGGCATTACGCGCCACTATTTAAAGTTAAAGTTTAATTTCTGAACTGGTGGAAAAAAGAAAAAAAAATCCCTGAAACAGATTTCAAAGGTCACCTGATGAGATTTGCAGATAATTAAATCAATTGGCGAGATTCAAACCAGAGCAGGCCTGAGATGAAATGCCTCGATTATTTGGAGTCGCGTTTAACACCTTTATTCACACGCCAATGCCGGTGGTTTATTTATTATTATTTATTTTTTCATCAGGATATCACTATAGTTCACAATAGTAGAGTAAATAAGCCACCAGAGGTCATGCATTATGATCATAATTTATTATTAGTTATATAAAGGGAAAGCAATGCTTGCTTTAATCCCCTATGTAGTTGAAGACAAATTTAATCGCCCTCTTTTTTTAAATTATTATTATTATTTTTCAAATATTAATCAAAGAGATTATTTTTCAATACGTTTGTAAACATAATAGTTTTAATAAGTAATTTCTTTTGTCTTTTCCATGATGACAGTACATAATATTTGACTAGTTATTTTGTATATTGAGGGGGCCAATAATATTGACTTTTTAAATATTGAGTAGTTTTTATATTATTTTAAATGTATATATGTTTAATTTGAGCCAAACTAAAAGAAATAAGACTTTCTCCAGAATAAAGTAATAGGAAATACAGTGAAAAATGTCATTGCTCTGTTAAACACAACTCGGGAAATATTAGAAAATTATCATTCATATTTCACAGAAGGGCTAATGGAAATAAACCAATCAACAAGCAAACAAACATGCCAGAAATATACCAAACATAGTAGCAACACGTGAGTAATTCATGTTTTATGTTTCATCATTCTACCACTTCACCATAAGCTTAAACTTACACCAAGCTGTTTCATTCAGGCATTCAGGCATGGGCGTAAATCCACACGGAAATCCAAAAAAAAAACAAATAAGTAAAGAAAATCACACTCTTTGTTGTGAAATATATGTATGTATACCTAAAATAATTGTGTAAGTAGAAAAAAAACGAATGCAAAAAATGCATTTAGAAACAGTTCAGTTCCCCGTCCCCTTCCTCACAGTGGTTTGGCCCACTGCCTGCTTTCCAGGTTGATCACCTACTCTACTCTACACACACGAGTCAGGTGTGCGGCTGCGGCACAGTTAATGTAGGTCTCCAGTAAGTAGGGTATTTTATTCACTTTAAATAAAGCGATCCTTTTTAATGTAGTTGATGCAGACTCATTCATAAATTAGTTGCGGCTAAAAATGTTGATTACCGATGTAATTTTCCATTAATTTGCTATATTAGCGATTAAAATATGACTTCTCTAGATGACGTTAGAATGTTTACAAGAGCTTGTTGCATAGTGCACTGCAACTAACACGCCAAAGAGGTTTCCCATACATTGTTATATTCCTGATAACTTGGCATAATGTTAACTTAACATTAACGGCCACAATTAGCATATTGTGCATTTACTAAATGAGCACTGTCCGAACTGACCCCACTGTATTTTTTATGTAATCAATTTCTGCTCTGCCCTTAAGTGTCATAATTAATTTAAAATAAAATTAAGCCTTTGTTTAATTCCGTGTTTTATTGCTGTGATTATTTTTTAATGATAGCTTTACTTTCTTTATGTAAAGCACGTTGCATTAGCATTGTGTATGAAATGTGCTACAGTATAAATAAACTTGCCTTGCCTTGCAGTGTCATAGACTAGATAAAATGACAGAGAAAACATACATAAGACAATTTTTCAATGCACCTAAACGGCAAATAAGTACAAAAAGTTTATTAGCATATTAAGGCAAATGAGAATGTTTTTTATTTATGATCCCACCCCCTACTGTTTAATAAAATTTACGCCCATGCATTCAGGCAAGACTATCTGTACCAACATCAAAATCTGTCAAAAATAATTTTGGTTATTTGCACTTTTATGGGTTTTCTATTAATAAAATCCTTTATTAGCAGATTAGCATGACCACACCATAAACAGTCAATGCATCTGTTTCAGCGATAGCTTTTACATTTCCAATTTATGTCAAATCATTTGCTAAATCTTTTTCTTTTCAGCTTTACTCTGAAATGACGACAATGGTTTGATCAAATGAGGGTCATCCGGTGTATTCTCCACACAGCAGAACGATATGAATTCAGTGCATTTCTGCATCCTCCATTCATTAACCTGCAGTGAAATCTCTGTCTGTGAACTCAAATAATGATTAGCAGGTAAACGTCACGCTTGACCACTCTTCACACCTCTGCTTATACACCTGCACATATAACTCATGCCCCCTATACCCTGTACCTTCACTATACCCTACGTTATTCCACTATTTGAAGGAGTGAATGAAAACGAGTGAGTGAATTCTGTTAATTAATCTCATTCACTTCCATGGATATTTAGGCATTAAAAACAGCTCGTTATACTGCTTGATGTTGCAAACTGATCTTTTCTTATTATATTATTCTACTTTTTATGTATATTCATGGACACACTTGTTTGTAGAGCAAGTAGTTTGACCGTTTTATTATTCCTAGTCATTTCTCCCATAGGAAACTGAATTGAAAGTTCTAAAACAATCGCAAAAACGAGTGCACTTCCGCGTCGCAGAATAAGGTCAATTAAGTACATATTGTGCATGAACTTTATATCCATCATCCTTCCCTGGTCACACTTTATTTTAACATACAATGCACACTATGTATAAACCATTAACTATGATGTTGCAATACAGGCTCATTGGGAATACATGCACAGGGCTACATTTTTGGGAACAGTGAAATATGCATTTTAAGCCCAGCTGCATTTTGTATGTAAAATGACCGCTATGAGGTGGTATGATGTCACAGAGAACCTTTTTTTCATATTCATACTACCGCTAACCACTTGCGTCCATATAGACAGCTTTTCCAGTGCGGTCAGTTTGCTCCGTAGCTCACCTTGTACAGTGTCGTGTTCAAGTCTGATGAAGGATGATTCCAGAAACCAGTTAAAGCAAAACAAATAAAGCTGTGTGAAGTTGTGGTAAAAGTACGAGGCCATGATGCGCTTTTCTCTTCTCGTTTACTTTTGAAAACACTATAGGTTTGGTTTAGGGAAGGTTGTGGGTCAGTCAATCGTAAAAAGTGATATTTGCAGAACAAGCCTAGACTTCTCATGGATGCATGCGAGAAGGATGTGTAAATGGCATGTATGATGAGCAAAAGTGGCCCAGTAACATATTAGAGATTATCAAAAATGTACACAGCGCCCTCTAGTGGGTTTACAAGAAATGGCACATATGAGAAAACGTGGCCCAGCAACGTATTTGAGATTTGCAAAAATGAACACAGCGCCCTCTGGAGGATTTGTGAAAAAGACATAGCCTTGGCCACGTATTTCACAGTTCCCAAAAATGTAGCCCTGGGCACATATATCTCCAATGATCCTGGGTTGCGACTTTTATTTCAAAATTTCTTAAACCTGGCAACCCTGACTGGAAGTGCCATGCAGTTCAAATCTACACCTCAGACCAACGTTCCTAGGAAGCCAAAACATAGTGAATAATCAACCGTTAGCTGGACTGTATAAAGCTAAATGAGCTCTCATGTGATTTGAGTGAATGCTAATGAGTTTACAGGTCATTGCATTCGTCAAGGATGGGAAATAAATGTGTCTAAGGCTCAAAGGACAAGCGTTTCAGACTGAGATCAGTGTTTACAGACATGCAGTTGATTTTTTTTCTCTTTTTGCGTCAGGATGAGTCTTTGCCATGCCAAACTATTGAGTTATCTCATCTGTCAGCGGCTACGCAGGGTTAGCGCTCCGCTTGTCGGGTGTGTCAGTCATCGAGCCATTAAAATAAAAATGTTTGGGGAAAAAAAGAGTAAAATATGCCCTCATTCTCATGGTGTGTATTTCTGTCTGGCCGCGCCGGTGTCTGTCTAGTTTCCCAGAGCCGCCTAATGACATTCTCTCGGGACAGAAAAGGCTGCAGATACGCCAGATTTGTGATTTTTAACAGCACCCCATTAATGAGGGCTGGAGGTGGGGGCTAGCGTGCTATTTTTAGCTAAGCATGATAGTTGAAATATATATCTGTTGCCCACACAAAATCCCCACATGCAGTTTGGATGTTGTCATTGTTGGAGGAAGGTGGAAAACAACAAAGTCTTGGAGGAAAACAAACAATGACGTGCTGTTTAAAGGCGTCTGAGAGGCTCCGATAACATCAGATATTACAAAGTAGCTCTGGACATGGGTTCCGAAACAGCTTTCTGGTTGGTGTTTGCAAAGGCTAATCATATCGATTTATTAATAGACAAGCATCACATTGACTGATGCTCATGATTAGCCTTTTACCTGTATGCAACTTTCATTTCAGGTCTTCTTTGGGGTTTTTTAGTATTATACAATACAGACTGTGTTTACAAGGATGAGCAGGGAAATGATTGAAAAGTCAGAAAATAGGGTGTAGTTTATACCCATACAGAAATCTAATATATGGCCATATATGAACATACATACACTACCTAACAAAAGTCTTGTGGTCGATCCCAGTTGTAGAAACAGCAAATAAAACTTGACAGAAGGTGGATTTTTCCGATGAGTCATCTGTTGAACTGCATCCCAATCATCAAAAATACTGCAGAAGACCTACTGGAACCCACATGGAGCCAAGATTCTCACAGAAATCAGTCAAGTTTGGTGAAGGAAACATCATGGTTTGGGGTTCCATTCAGTATGGGGGCGTGCGAGAGATCTGCAACATCAACAGCCTGAGGTATCAAGACATTTGTGCTGCCCATTACATTACAAACCACAGGAGAGG
This sequence comes from Danio jaintianensis, assembly GCA_903798115.1. NCBI lineage: Eukaryota > Metazoa > Chordata > Actinopteri > Cypriniformes > Danionidae > Danio > Danio jaintianensis. The sequence goes on along the minus strand of CAIGQV010016226.1, from coordinate 539,458 downwards.
GCAAATTCTTCAGCAGGATAGCGCTCCTTCTCATACTTCAGCCTCCACATCAAAGTTCCTGAAAGCGAAGGTTCTCTAGGATTGGCCAGCCCAGTCACCAGACATGAACATTATTGAGCATGTCTGGGGTGAGATGGAGGCATTGAAGATGAATCCAAAGAATCTTGATGAACTCTGGGAGTCCTGCAAGAACGCTTTCTTTGCCATTCCAGATGACTTTATTAATCAGTGATTTGAGTCATTGCAGAGATGTATGGATGCAGTCCTCCAAGCTCATGGAGTCAGACACAATATTCATTCTGTTTCCACTGCACCATGACTTTATATTCTATACTGGACATTATTTCTGTTAAGACTTTTGTCTAAGCAAAGTCAGACCTTACTGTCTATATGAAATCATAAAAAATCAAGACATGATCATATTTTATTTTGATAAAATAAGTGTAATCTAGAGGCCTTTGCCTTTCATATAAGCCACGTCTGATGCCAAATGATCAACTAGAAGTCAAGTTATTATTTGCTGTTCCTAAAACTTGGATAGGCGACAAGACTTTTGTTAGGTAGTGTAGACATTTTTGCATTACATATTTATACAGTTTTGAATACGTTGCATATATGACTTTTTTATATATATGTGAACTCAAACATGAATTTGTATGTCATATAAGTAATTTGCATATATTGCTATATATTAAATCTCTATATGAACCAGCACTTTGTATGTTGTAAGGCCATCATATGTTTACACACTCATTGTCAATCATTTAATCAATCAATCAATCAATCAATCAATCAATCAATCAATCAATCAATCAATCAATCAATCAATCAATCAATCTCTCAGAATCCAAACCAATTTTAGACTCACACATAACATTACAATCCAATCGGATTCATGTATTTATTGTTGAATGCTTGATTCTGATTGGCTGATGAGCATGTTTATATAAATACACAGCTAAAGTAATTCAGGCAGGTTTTGAGCACATTACAGCTCCATATCACTACACTGAATGATACTGCTACTCTCTGTTGAATAAAAGCGTCTGCTAAATAAATAAATGTAAACATATTACTATAACTCGATTGCAAGTCATACTCAAACAGTGTAACTCAATGACTTTTCATTTTCCTTTTGCTGTTCTACACTATAAAAATAGACAACTTATGTTACTTTAACTTATTTTAATAAGTTAATCAGGTTTCCACTGCATTTTACAAAAAGTTTAATTGATGTAAGTTGATAAAATAATTTCATTCAACCTAAACATTTAAGGCAGCAACAATTCTTTTTCCAGTGCGGCTAGCTAGCCATCCTCGAACGATTACTTGATAAATCAAAGTGACTTCTTTATAAAGAAACATCAGATCCTTCAGACCGATCCTATCTGATTTATCCGTCTAGTGGCAGCGTCTTAACGGTTTCGCAGGATCACCATAAATTGTCAAGCGTCAAGTGTAAGATTGCTTAATAACGCCATAAAGTCGCCACTGCAGTGCCCTCTCTGTGCAGTGAGCAGTAATTCAAGAAAAAGCCCACCGGTAATGTGAAATGACAGTAAAGGGAGAAACGTCTCCCTGTGAGTTGCTAGAATGATGGAGGAGAGTCCTAAGAGAAAGAAACCCGAGCATGAATTTTACTTTGAGAAATGTCTGTGATGTTGCGAGCGGACAGGAATAGACATCCCATATGTTTACACCCATTCAAGATGTACTAGCAATGACTGTACCGAGAAATGACAAAAAAAAGAAAGGTCTGGTTTCCTACTTATGAGCGCATGTGTTTGTTGTGACCGTATAAAGACAAACGATGCCACAGAGACTCTGGAAAAAGTGGCAGGGGATTTGAAGAGGAGGACGGGGTTTAAAACAAGCGCCGCTTTTTGTGGGGTGTTTTTGGAATGCTAAGTATGCCTCTTTTTTTTACTATTCCTCTTGCATACGCTGTTTTAGAAGCTTTATTTTAAAATACATATACATATAAAAATATAGCATCCACATTTATCAACTGATGCTGCCTTAATGGCCTGTTTTTGGCGATCTTTAAATATACTGAGAAGAATTCGGACTCCAAGAAAATGCAGTATTTCGGACACATGAACTATATTTGACTGTTTCCTGAAGGGATAAATGACGCAATGTGAGCGCTGGCTGATTTTACCTTGTGTCTGAAGAGAATTCAGAGAGTTTACTGGCTGTACAATTGCTTTAGGTTTGTTTTCAGGCATCGCTAAATTGCAGTGATGTGTGTGTTGTGGATGTCTAGAGACTGAGTATAAAGAGGGTGCTTTTATTTTATTATTTTATTTTATTTCAGGCTTTGATACGGTAGATGACCAGATTCCCATTATATGCATTAGAAAGTTCAAGTGGATTTGTTTTGAAGAAAAAAATAAAATGAGGTGTCCCACTGGGCTTTATCTTAAGACCTCTTACATTTAATTTCCAATCATTTAATGCATCCAGGAGGCATAATATGGTAAATATTTTCCTTCTAAAATGCCTTATTAGATATTATCAAATTATTAAATTCAAACAAATGCAATATATTGTTGATTGTTCTGTTTTGTTGAAGCCAATTGTGAATCTTTTATGATTGTTACTTGTTTATTTATTTGTTTATTTATAATTCAATCTATTTTCAGTGTTGAGGTATTCTTCAGGGTTCGGTCTTAGGACCTTTTTCCATCCATCCGTCCGTCCGTCCGTCCGTCCATCCATCTTCAGTGTTGAGGTGTTCTGCAGGGTTCGGTCTCAGGACCTTTTCCTATCTTTCTTTCTATCTGTGTATCTATCATTTAATTTTCTGTGTTGAGGTGTTCTGCAGGGTTCGGACTTAGGACCTTTTTTTTCCATCCTATCTATCTATCTATCTATCTATCTATCTATCTATCTATCTATCTATCTATCCATCTATCTATCTATCTATCTATCTATCTATCTATCTATCTATCCAGACAGACAGACAGATAGATAGATAGATAGATAGATAGATAGATAGATAGATAGATAGATAGTTAGATAGACAGATAGATAGATAGATGGATGGATGGATGGATGGATGGACGGACGGACGGACGGACGGACGGACGGCCAGACAGACAGACATCTATCATTTGATTTTCACTGTTGAGGTGTTCTGCAGGGTTCAATCTTAGGACCTTTTCCCATCCATCCATCCATCCATTTTCAGCGTTGAGGTGTTCTGCAGGGTTCGATCTTAGGACCTTTTACTTTGTTTCCTTTCATTAATTTCAGTTATTCCTAAAGCGTATTCATTATATTCAGCAATTTTCCTTCTAGCCATAATATACATTAATAATAAGTAATAAACGTTTTGTGTCATGCATATTTTGTCCATTGCATAACGCCACTGTTTTCTGCTCAACTCCACGACCCCAGTTTATTGCCTCGAATGTGTACACAAATTCAGTGTGAAGTCCTGCAGGATTCTAATTAATGGCACCATTTAGTGAGGGTTACTCATGAGAAAGAAAGATTGCAAAGACAGAGAGAAAGTGATTTATGATCTACCCAGAAATGACGACTTTTCAACTGCTCTGCTGGGTGATCTTAAAGCGGGCTGGAAATCCAGTAAGAGGCCGTGCAGAAGGGCTGAACGCTGGAGGGATTCTTCCTCTGGGAAAGAGCAGTGGTGTGAGCGGGTCAGGGCCCCTACAGAGACACATCTGAGGTCCCGGGACCCCAGACCACCACTGCAGTACACCATTACTGACATTTTAAGACCCAGTTAAGAGTTATGCCGTAATTAATTACAGAAATGTTGAGCAGGGAACATTTGTGTTCCTCACACATTTTGCATTTGTGTAGAAGCAGTAGAATGAAAATGCCCATTATTTGGTATCACTTTATTTTGATGCTTCATTTTGTTGACTTTAAGTACTCTACTTACTAACTAATTCTCATTTGAGTATTAGTAGACTATCTGCTTAATATCTGCTGACATTGCTCAATCAACAGACATTTTACTGACTATATATATATATATATATACATAAAATTATGGTATCGAGCCATCCATAGTGACTTTAAGAAACTTTCCAAGTAACCCTATACTTAATGTCTACTAATACTCCAATGAGAATTAGTTGGCATGTAGTTGCAATGTAACTTAAAACCAACAAAATGTGATAAAGGAACCATCAAAATAAAGTGATACCTGTTTTTCTTATTATGGACGTCAATGGTTTCAGGTTTTCTTCAGTATATCTGCTTTAGTGTTCAACAGAATGAAGAAACTCAAGGTTTGGAACCACTTGAGGGAGTGTGAATAGTGAATAAACTTTCAGTTTTGGGTGAACTATCCCTTTAAGAGTTATGTCATAATTAATTACACGAATGTTGACCAGTGTTTGTGTTGCTCACACTTTGCATTTGTGTTGAAGCAGTACAATAAAAGTGTCCTTTCTCCTTCTTCTTCTCTTTCTTCTCCTCCTTCTTCTCCTCCTTCTCCTTCTCCTTCTTCTTCTCCGCGGAGGTCTGCTCTGGAATGTTTGTCTCTCCTCACGCTGGTCCCGGGAGAGGTGTTGGTAGAGGTCAGTGGTCCCCCCCGCCGTCCCCTGAGGCTATCAGTTAACTCAGTTAGCATGAGATTTAGCCCATACACCCCCATCCCGTCCCATTCACATGCATTCACACACTCATCATAACCTCGGATGAGCACTGTAAAAATTAATCCATATGTAATCGTGACTTTTATTGTCATGTGTAATAGTCTGCAGCGCTATATTGTCTGTGTTGGTGTTGTATATTACGCTACAGAAACCTTGTAATAAACTGCAGCACATTTTCTGTTATTTTACAGACTTATTTCTCTATTTTCTATACATTATGTTGTTATTTCATGTCACTAAAAGTCACTTTGTTAAACTGTAGAGTTGAATTTTCATCATCAGAAGTGGAGAGAGCAGAGATCAACATCCCATAATACAATTCACCACCGCAAATAAACACAATATATGGAAACTGTTCATCAACAGATATTATTTACAGTGTAGGGCTGCACGATATTGGAAAAAAACTGATATTGCAATATTTACTTTTTATGCACTGGAGTGTTTTAAAGCCGTGATTCATCAGCGGATCACTCGTATGTCAGCTTATAGACAAACCAGCTGATCGACCTGACTTTGAAACGCTCCAGTGTCCCTGTATCTGTGTTACACTCAGTAAACAGCGGTGAGTTCGGTGAACTGATGACCTTCACGGCCAATCACAGTCATTTCTGTTGAGCATGTGAACACAACGGCCAATCAGCGCTGTTTAAGAACGCGCTCAACAGCGCTCAAATGTCAGCGGGAAATGAAAGTTTTTAAAACTTCAGTATCGATTGGTACCGAATTCCAGTATCGTGACAACCCTAATATACTGTATCAGTTTATTCAATATGTTTATTTATCATGTTTATCTATCAAACTTATTAATAACACATATACTGCATTCATATTGTAATTACAATGATTACAATTGTGTTGGTGTGGGTTTCCTCCGGGTGCTCTGGTTTTCCCCACAGTCCAAACACATGCGCTATAGGGGAATTGATGAACTAAATTGGCCGTAGTGTATGAATGTGTGTGTGAATGTGTGAGAGTATGGATGTTTCCCAGTACTGGGTTGCAGCTGGAAGGGCATCCGCTGTGTAAAACATTCTGGAATAGTTGGCGGTTCATTCCACTGTGGCGACCCCTGATGAATAAGCCGAATGAATGAATGAATTTCTTTATTGGAAATTGAACTCCACTGTTCAACCCAACTGTTTGGTTTGTCAATGACTCAACGTTTGGTTAAAACAACCCACCATTTCGTCTTTTAGCGCGTGTGAGCTCTTTAGAGTGTTATTTATTTCAAACTTTTAACCAGCATAGAGCACCAGATCAGTGAAGTTTGCATGGTCTCAGAACACTTGGGCCCGATCCAGAATGCTAATTGACAGGAACCGAGTAATGCATTTCCATCATTTTTCCAGCTCGTGTCATTCAGCCTGATTTCTGTCTCAGCGTGTCTCAGTATGTGGAAATGCATTCCTAAGTCGAACAATGAGAGGAAATTGATTGTGTCGAGTGGTCAGCGAGCAAAAGTCACCTTAGGGAATATTGTAAATGTCACAAACCATCTTAAAAACCACTTAAAGGAAGCATTCAGGCATTAATATAGCAACACACAGCACAAACTGCTTTTATATATTAGAGTCTGTCTAAAACCTCTTCAATCAAGAAGCATTTTCT
>CAIGQV010016226.1:493018-506019 GCA_903798115.1 Danio jaintianensis | reverse complement strand
CACACACACACACACACACACACACACACACACACACACACACACGGTCACAGAAGTGTTTTTGACTACTGACAGCGACGCTCACACACACACGGTCACAGAAGTGTTTTGACTACTGACAGCGACACACACACACACACACACGTCACAGAAGTGTTTTGACTACTGACAGCGACACACACGCACATACACACACACACGCACACACACACGGTCACAGAAGTGTTTTTGACTTCTGACAGCGACACACACGCACTCACGCACACACAGGGTCACAGAAGTGTTTTTGACTACTGACAGCGACGCACACACACACGGTCACAGAAGTGTTTTTGACTACTGACAGCGACACACACGCACACGCACATGGACACACGCACACACACACAGATTCGGTCACAGAAGTGTTTTTGACTACTGACAGCAACACACACACACACACACACACGGTCACAGAAGTGTTTTTGACTACTGACAGCGACACACACACACACACGTCACAGAAGTGTTTTGACTACTGACAGCGACACACACGCACACGCACACACACACGCACACACACACACATCACAGAAGCGTTTTTGACTACTGACAGCGACACACACACACACACACACACACAGACACACACGTTCTTATTTCTTGCAGTGCACTCACCAAAAGCCAACTGTTTTATGACTGTTCTTCACATTTCAGCAACAAACACTCCAAAAAAACTCCATGCACCTTTGCTGCTAGTTCAAACTACTTGTTTAAACTGAGCTGAAACAACACAACTATTGATTTTTTGTTTAGTTTTTTGAGACAACTCATTTGTTTTATATTCAATCCATTTAAATGAGTAGAAAAATAATCTGAAAAATTAATAATCTTATTCCAAAGCGAAACAAAAATATATTACTTTGCTTCCTCCATTGGCAGATTATTTTGCTTGTTTTAAGGAGAAATTCACTTAATTTTGACTCGTTATTTCTGAAAACAAGACAATATTTTGTGCTTGTCTGGAAAATGCTTCTTGATTTAATAATTTTTAGATATTTGAACTAGAAAATGGTCTAAAACTCTCAGTAAGAAAGTGTTTTTTGCGCGTTTGCCCTGCTGGCGACCCCATGAGCCGGAGCCGTGAGAGCCGGAGCCACTTTATAAATCTGGCTTGGTTTAACCTTCAGCAGACCTTAATGGTGGGTGGTAGAAAACTGGCTTTATGTGCCGGTGTGAAGCCTTGTTAAAGCTCTATTAGCCACGATGGTATCGCTACGCAAATGAAACCTCAGACAAACATTATATTGTGTTTGGAGCGGGGGGGGGGGCGAAAGCTGCTAGAAAAAAATCCCTTCATACATGGAGTTTTTGAGCAGTTTCTAGTCCAAATATCTAAAACTTCTTAAATCAAGAAGCACTTTCTGGACAAGCACTAAATAATGTCTTGTTTTCAGAAATAATGAGTCAAAATGAAGCGAGTTTTGCCTTAAAACAAGCAAAATAATCTGCTAAAAGGGTTCAAATAATCTTCTTTTTTATTTAGGTTGGAGTAATATTATTTTGCTTAGCCTATCTGGAGACTATTTTGCCTGTTTTAATGAAAAACTCACTTAATTTTGACACATTATTTCTGAAAACAACACTATATTTTGTGCTTGTCTAGAAAATGCTTCTTGATTTAATAGTTTCTAGATATTTGGACTAGAAACAAGCTGTTGTTTGCAGTGTTTTGAGTAGTTTTAATGCCTTTACACACAAAATAAGAAAGCATAGTGTTTAAAAAGCCAGTTTTAAGATAATTTCACTCAACACACTGCTTGGAATAACTATTGGTTGCACATTTGGTTTTAAGATGACAAATAGTGTAACTCTTCATTTAACTATTGAGTAATATTAATTATTTACTTACTGTATGGTTATGTTAGAACGTATATACAGTGCTGAGCATAATTAAGTACACCCCATATTGAAGATGAATATTTTTCTCCATTTCTCAGTGAATATAGGCAGTGTATTTTGGTGCATTTAAACAAAACAGATTTATTAAACAGATATATTTATTACAATAATATTTTAGTCACCAAACATATTTAGAAATTGAAAGAAAATACAATTAAATTCAAGCAAAATATTGCAAAAAAAAAAACATTACAACCTACAAAATTTCAACTCAATTTTTCTATAACATATATATTTGGGTGTACTAGTGTTTGGAGCATTATCGTAAGTTATTTTGTTAGATAAGCTCCAGATTTGGCTTCAGTACTGACTAATCTAATGTATATGCACAAACATAACATTGTATAGCTTCCTATTAAAAATATGAACTTAAAAGAGAGATTTGTGAGGGGTGTACTCATATATGCTGAGGATTGTATGTGGATTAGGTTTAGGGTTACTTGCATGTAATTATGCATAATTAATTGCAATTACTACAGTAACTACGACTCCTTAATTTAAAGTGTTACCTATACTTATTTAATAAAGACATTTTTATTATTTACTAAAGCCTAAGTTTTCTTATATCAAGAACTTTTGCTAAGTATAATTACCTTTAATGCACTGAACTGTAAAAACAAATATTGTGTGCTATCAACTTACAGTTAAACATTATTTATTCATTATATATAAGACGTTAAAAATAATAATATTAATAAATCATGTGAAAATGACTACATTATTTTAGCGTGATAGATGATGATGATGATGATGATTTTAATATCATTACTGGAATGTGCTTTTATAATTTAAATTAAGTGAATTTGAAAATAAATCTTGATTTATTAGGATTTTGCTTGTTTCTTTAAGGAAAAACTCACTTAGTTTTAACTCATTATTTCTGAAAACAAAACCATAGTTTGTTGCTTGTCCAGAAAATGCTTCTTGATTTCAGAATTTTCAGATATTTGCACTAGAAACAAGACAAAATCTCTAAGTAAGAACAGCATTTGTTTGCAGTGTAAAGGTTTGGGCTACCAGAACAGGACCACCGAAGTGAATTCCTCCTCATCCCCAGCGGCAGCAAAACCCCGGAGGCCTGTAAAACCCCTTTAAACACAGATTTTGCAAGGAGAAAGTTGATGTAAACTGTAATGCGGGCAGGATTTGGGGGAGGGCGGTGTGAGAAAATAAAAAATGGTAATTGTCCGCATTCCTGCAGATTCAATATATAAACAGTTTGAGCGTGAGCAATGAAGAGGGCAGCTGTAAGTCATTTCTGCAGAAGATAATCATCAAGGCTTGATGCAACAACAAAAAAGAAAGGGACTCGTGCTGTCGGACCCGCAGTCGCTTTACTTTAAACAACCTGGAGTTTTTAAAGCGAGGTTTTCAGAGATTTCTTCTTATTTGCTTGCTGTTTTTCAAATAAGCAGATGCATTGGACGTTTTCAGGGAGCAAACAGCAGACACATGCTTCAGAATATACACTGACAAAAATAATTCATTGGATTTATTACATTTGTTTAAGGTAAGTGGTTGCAAACGATTTATATGGGGTGAATTTAAACAAACTAATTAAGTTAACTAAAATTAATGTTTGTTTAAATTCAGCACGTATTAATTGTTTGCAACCACTTACTTTAGAAATCTTTAGTTAATCCAGTGATTCATTTTTTTATTCAGTGTAAAAAGGGATTTGTTGAAAAAGTATGTACACCCATTGCCTTTAAATTATTAAGCTATGCGCATAATTACAAAAATTAAGTCAAGTGAATTTAACACTTCTAAGTGTTAAAACAGAAATACTTTTCATACATTTTTTAAGTGAAATCAACATGTCACATGTAAGGCAATGGGTTTACTCACTTTAATGCTTATAAATGGCTCTTTTAGTTAGTTTACGATAACTTCAAATAAAACTATAAGAGACTTCGAAATTCATTACACGAAACAGACATAAATGATATTATCAGACCTTTGAGTTTAAAGTAAATAAAAATACAAATGTATTTAAACTTTTATTTGATAAAACTGTGTTGGACCAACTCAATTGTATTTAATGGTGTAAATATAAATATATATATATACATATATTATTTTTTAATTGGTGCTAAACAAATTTATTGGATGGAAATCCTGCCCTCAATTAAATTGGATTCATCCAATGAGTTATTTTTATGTGCAGTAAATAAATAAGTAAATAAATAATAATAATAGGCGTCACGGTGGCGCAGTGGGTAGCACGTTCGCCTCACAGCAAGAAGGTCGCTGGTTCGAGCCTCGGCTGGGTCAGTTGGCGTTTCTGTGTGGAGTTTGCATGTTCACCCCGTGTTCGCGTGGGTTTCCTCCTGGTGCTCCGGTTTCCCCCACAAGTCCAAAGACATGCGGTATAGGGGAATTGATGAACTAAATTGGCCGTAGTGTATGAGTGTGTGTGAATGTGAGAGTGTATGGGTGTTTCCCAGTACTGGGCTGCAGCTGGAAGGGCATCCGCTGTGTAAAACACATGCTGGATAAGTTGGCAGTTCATTCCACTGTGGCGACCCCTGATGAATAAAGGGACTAAGCCGAAGGAAAATGAATGAATGAATGAATGAATGAATGAATAATAATAATAATAATAATAATAATAATAATAATATATTTCAAAATATACAAAATGTGGCCAAAAATATATATTTATATAAATGTAATTAATAAAATAATGATATACAGTTTTATTTAGTCTGCTTATATATATTAATTTTGCTGCTGTCTATCTGTGATCGATATTACAAAATAATTTAGCACACACAGTTCATAAGTTTTTTGTTTGTTTTTGTACAATTTTAGGTTAGTTTGAAATTAAATTTGTTTAATCAGCCAATTTTTCCCCCTGGAATTTTGCATCACCATAGTCCCTAAATCCAGATAAATCCAGGAAATAAGATTTAAATTATAAAAAATATATACTTACATCCTTATTGAATTGAATCTTATTTACAATTGTATTGAATTGAATTCTTACATCCACATTCATATGTATCTGCTTGCGTTTTTTGACTGTTTGGCGCCACCTTGTGACCGAATAATACATAGGTTAGTGTATGCTCCATTCAACCGGTTCTGTCTGCTTTCTGTATAATGGTGATATATTGTGTCTGAATAATGCGCACGTTTGTGTATACTCCATCAGATTTTTTGGTTTCTGTCAGCTTTGTGTTTAATTAAATAATTAATGGTAACACTTGACAATAACAGTACATAAATATTGATGTACTAATACTGTATGTAAACTAAATGTTACTTTATTATGAACTAATGATGAGTTAAGGCATGCAAGGGGTTGAAACTGTACATTATGATATAAACAGAACACTTTTCTATTGTTTTTCAATGTAATCACACTAGACTGACCTTTACATTTACTTTTAATCACATGAGTAGTCAGGAATGAATTAATGATAATGTGCCCCTCCAAGTAAAGCCATGGCATTAACATTACATTAACAGATCATGAGTTAATGTTAATTACATTTAGCCAAAACTAAAGTGTTACATAATAAATTAATTAGCAAAGATGTACTAACAAGCAATTAAAGTAGCTATTATTCACACATGAACTCACATGGTATTAGTTCAAGTTACTGCACGATTAGCGCAAGCCTTAACTCATCATTAATGATGTAAAGATTAAATTATATATCAGTACATCATTAATATTCATGTACAGTTATTGTAAAGTGTTACCGAATTAATAGCTTATGACAGCTCAGAATAATGTTGTGTGGTTAATTTTTTACATTTTTGTGGTAAGCTGTGTTGTGATCTGTCCCCTTTAAGAAAGTGCGACTTGGGTGATAAATAAAGTATGCTCAGCGAGAGATCCATGTTGTTGTTCTCCTCAAACTATCTATAAAAATGCATTTATAAATGATGGTTTCCAGTTCCCAGTGTGGTGAGAGTGTTTAATCTTTGTTTTGTGTCCTTTTTGTGATGTTTGAGTTTGCTCATTGAGATCGCTGATTAAGTTAGCGCCAAACGGCTAATGCTGTATACATTGATTAATGTTAGTTATATATCTGTGTTACTTCAAGTTCATGAAGCGAGGGGTTTCTAGGAATGTTTTGTGTTGGGAGAACTAGTCTAAAAGCTCATAAAGTCTGAATATAAATCAGGTTTAGTTATTATGTTTAGCTTAGTTATTATAAATGAAATGTCGACTTTAACGTTGTGTATTAGTTATCTAAGTAACCTATCTAAAAAACTTGTAATCTGATTATATGTTCTTTGTTGTTTGAACACACACACACACACACACACACACACACACACATATACACACAATACACAAACAATGAAAATTCCACAAATACTGCATATTGCATGTGTACAAATAAGACAACATGTATATAGCATTTAGCTTTAAAACAACAACTGAATGTGTGAATTCTGCACAAGGGAATGAGAGGAAAATAATAAAATACACATTAATGTTATCTGTATTGGTAGCAAGCCGTGGAATAAGTGGAATAAAGTACATCCAGGCGGTTGTTTTTGCAGAATAAACCCTTGAGTCTTATATAACAGTGCTCTTCTTCTCGTTGGGCTTCATTCTGCGATTAAAAAATGTACTTTATCCCTATGTCATTAATGAGAAGTAATTAATAAATTTTCCTTTAAACTGCATGTTTGGGTTATGAAGGACAGTTTGGCTTTGACCCCATAATAGTTTCTGGGAATGATCCATTCATCAATGATTATTTGAGGGAATTTGTAGGGTGGACACGGGCAGACAGCAATTAAATATGTGGCTCAGCTTTTTGAGAAATTATTAGGTTGTTTTTTTCTTAAACGAATATGCTTTGCTCTTAAATGTGCTTATGTTTAAAACCATCTTGTTAAAAAAAGAGAAACAGTAATTAAGATATTTTCTTGTAAATATTCATGTAATTAAAGTGAATGCAAGACCTTTCTATTTGCTTGAAAAAAGTAATCTGATTACATAAGTCACGTTACAAAAGTAACGCTGTTACAAAATCAGTCAAAACTGGAAGGTTTGACTTCTACTTAAATAGTTTGTCAGATAATTAAGATTAATTATAGGTGTTTACATACTGTAAATGACACAATCTTCATTTTGGCTGCAGGTCTCTTTAAGGAGTGTGCTCAGCGTCCTGTCGGGGTCTGGATGAGCTGGACAGGTGTTTGGGCCTCAGTGGAGGATTATCCCACTGTCCTGCATTCCTCACCGCGGCACCAGATGAAATATTCCTCAGCAGATCAAGGCCGCGGTCAGGTGAGAACACAGACAGACAGACAGACAGACAGAGGAGAACATGAGCTCAAGTCCAGATCATCAGCACAATATAAATGACAGATAATGCCCTGCCAATGATGACTGCACTGTTTGGAGACTTTTATTTCAGTATGTTGATGTACTTCAAACTGAAAGAGAATATTGAGGGCGGAGCTTGCTTTTTGCACATCATTTCCTTATAGCAAACTAACCGAAAGGGGTTGTGGTTAAGAATATTGTGGCCTGAAGCGTCAAACTTACACGAATTAATTGTTCACAAAAAAAATAATTATCTGCTATATATATATATATATATATATGTATATATGTGTATGTATGTATATGTTAGGGGTGGGCGATAAAAATGGTATCGGTATTTAGTGACCGTACACCATTGTCAATAACGATAAAAAAGTTCGGTATTAATTCCCACAGACACAGAAAAACATCTAGTCAGATCTGCTGTCATTGCGGTAATCTAGCGTGGACTGATGTCTCTCGGTCTTCAGCTCAGTGTCAGGAGTGTAAGAGCAGTACGTTGGCATGACCTCAATTAACTCTGCTGGATAAAGGGAATTAGCTGGATGTCAGTAAAATGAGAGGAGGAGGAATATAGTGTTCGCGGAGGGCGCCGCGCAGCTGAACTCATGAAACGCTACGCCGGCTACGCTCAGACTGCAGATGAGCATGCAGGACAAGCAGACATCAATCACTCAGTGTGTGTCTGTCTGTCTGTGTGTGTGACAGTCAGGACTGTGTGTGTGTAACCAGAGAGTTACACCAGACACAAACAGAGGACACAGAGTGACCCGCAGGACAACACAGAGACGCCAGCGCAACCTGATGCAACTTTTGAAGTCCCTATATGAAATCTTTTTATTTATTTTTTTTGTGGCTTTGTCTACAATAATTCATATAAATTTGAAAACTGTTTTAGTCTAAAAATGCTCCGTTTCCAAACTATCTTTTTCAATTCTTTCCGTCATCCACACTAAACGCCTGAAAAACTCTTTTTGTTTGATGTTAGATGCTTTTGCCTGCTTATATCCGCCTGCCGTTTCCTAAAAACACCATCTCAGTGTGGACAGAAGACTGAAACGGAGAGAAAAATGTGTTTTTAAATGAAAACATATTAGTGTGGACATGACCTGAGATGCTCCCCGAGAGCCAATAGGAGTGTAGGGGAAATTATTATTATTTTTTTTTTCTGGTTTGATTGTTGAGGCACACTGCGAGCAAAAACACCACTACAGATTGTTTATGTTTGCTGTGAGCAGGGCTGGATTAACATAAGGGCTAGGTGGGGCTGAAGCCCCAGGGCCCACAGAAGAAGGGGCCCCTTTATTGGCTGAAGAATTGATTTGTGAAATGACGCAGGAAACGCCTCTTTGCATTATGCTTTCTCTCGTCGATAATTCAAATCTGCTGTTCAAAAACAGTGACGCTGGTGCTAAACTGGGGCTCGGAGTGGCTGTAGCCCAATCAGAATATTGAATATCCCCATTTTAGTCACCCATAAGGGTGATCAGATGTCTCAATTTTCCCAGGACAGTCCCTTATTTCAGCACTACCGCGAGAATTGTCTAGTCAAAGGTAAGCTGACCAAGCTCGTTGTAGAACAAAAAATAATATTCAAACAGTCTTCATCATTGATTAACTTGTACAAGTAGTAACAGAAGCTGGGGCAGGCGGAATCATGCTGAATGGACTCATGACTGAAGCGCAGTCTCGGCCGTCTCGTGACCATGACAGTGTGCAAACAAATCAAATAGCACAATACACAATAATAATAAATATAAATATAAATATATGTACTTTTGTGAGGTAAAAAAATAAGTGTTTACAAAGTTTTTATTTTATTTTGTCCATTTTTGGCACATCTTGATTGTCAAAAAGACAAATGTGCCATAAAAGCAGAACACACGAAGAAAATCGTACCCTCTGCGGTAGCACTCGCATCTCACATCAGTGATTTGCATGTTCAAACATTACAGCGTTAGATGTGTTTGGGTTGCAGGTTTGACGTCAACAAAAGTCATACATCATTGATTCCCTCGTCATTGCAATATGCCATGCAAATCTCTCTTTATCTAACATTTGAGGACGATTGAGAAGCATGCGGTTTTGTCATTTTTGTAAGAGCTGCTGTTTCGATTTCTGATTAATTGATCCTCCAACAAGGGCGGCATGGTGGCTCAGTGGTTAGGTCACTGGTTCGAGTCCCGGCTGGGCCAGTTGGCATTTCTGTGTGGAGTTTGCATGTTCTCTGTGTGCTCCGGTTTCCCCCACAGTCCAAACACATGCGCTATAGGGGAATTGGTGAACTAAATTGGTCATAGTGCATGTGTGTGTGTGTGTGTGTGTGTGTGTATATGAGTGTGTATGGGTGTTTCCCAGTACTGGGTTGCAACTGGAAGGGCATCCGCTGTGTAAAACATATGCTGGAATAGTTGGCGGTTCATTCCGCTGTGGTGACCTCTTATAAATAAGGGACTAAGCCGAAGGAAAATGAATAAATTACAATGACTTCAGCGTTTAATTCTGAAGAGTGTAATTATCTTGCAGATTTGGTACATTCTTATAAATAACACTCTTTAGTATGTTCATTAAAATGCATTGTGATTCAATGCAATTTAATTGTTATAATATTACAAAAACGTTATAAGTGATATGTGTGTGTGCAGAAATCCACCAATTTTTATCCCATCATTGAGGCTATTTATTTACTAATGTAAATGTGTGTAAATATATATTTATTATTTATATTTTTGTAATAATAATTTCAGTAATATTATTGACTAATATGCAAATGTTTATATGATTTATTTACTATGCACTTTGTAGAGTAATATTTTCTGTCTTTTATATATGACAGACTTGCATTGTGGATATAATTCAATTTGTATTGTAAGCCTCAAATAAATAAATCTAAAAGGCTATTATTTTTATTGCTCGTTTTAAGGTTTTAGTTACCGTACTTCCAAAATAATTCCACATAAATGCACAGATTTATTTTTTTTACAAAATTCTGTGCAGAAAAAGCAAAAAAAGATTCTGTCTTTCCCTTGTGATGTCTTATATTATTGCGTAACAGCCAAAAGTAATATACTACTGCAATCACATTACTTTAGCAGCGCATTACTCCCAACACTGCCAATACTATTGAACTTTTGTCTTTTTTGAGATGCGATAAGATGTACAGATGAAAAAGCGTCAGCTGTGAAATAAAGGAAGATCGCAGTTGTTTTGGGTGGTCTCGCCCTTGGAGGTTTCCTTGGGACGGGGGCGTATGATTTATTAGGCTTAATAAATGTGATCTAGTGTTATGAGTGATTGTTCGGACAGGAATGTTTTCTCTTCGACCTTTTCAGCAGTTTCTGCAGTGCACATATATGTCAAGATGAGTGTTTGAGGAGGGTGACTGATTCACTTAACAGCTCAACAGAGATTTCAATTCTGAAGAGTTTATTATTATTATTATTATTATTATTATTATTATCAATTAATTGACTGATTAATTGTGCAATACCACTAAAAAGTGCAAATTCAATGCGATCTCATGAAAATTTGTAACTTTTAGTTTGGTTTAGGTTTAACAACCTTATTAATCCCGCTAGGGGCAATTAAATTAGGGCAGTAGCATCATGACACAACAAACGCATACAAACAAAAATCACACAAAAATAATATGATAAAGAATATATCCCAGCATGCTTCAAAAAACTTCAAAAATATAATAACACTGGGTGGCACGGTGGCTCAGTAGTTAGCACTGTGGCCTCACAGCAAGAAGGTCGCTGGTTTGAGTCCCGGCTGGGTCAGTTGGTGTTTCTGTGTGGAGTTTGCATGTTCTCCCCGTGTTGGCGTGGGTTTCCTCCGGGTGCTCCGGTTTCCCCCACAGTCCAAACACATGCGCTATAGGGGAATTGATGAACTAAATTGGCCGTAGTGTATGAGTGTGTGTGTGAATGAGTGTGTATGGGTATTTCCCGGTACTGGGTTGCGGCTGGAAGGGCATCCGCTGTGTAAAACATATGCTGGAATGGTTGGCGGTTCATTCTGATGTGGCCGAAGGAAAATGAATGAATGAATATAATAATACTACAAAATAAATAAGCTCATACATTACATATAAGGTTATAAAGCCTTTTTGATTTAGTGGCTAATTCGGATTAATTTGTACGCTCTCATTTGTACATTTTAGTACGATATGCTCATCCCTCAATGATGGTTGTGTTTATGGGCGGGGTTTGGTGCCACGCCTTTTTTTAAAGTCTCTACATTTTCATAAATTAGCCACTAAACTGACAAAACATAAAGTAGTTAAGTTTCCTGGTGAGATCAGGCTGGAATATTAGTCCCATACAGAAGTACATTTTACCCTTAAAGTCTGCATGAACTGGAAGTAGCTGAGAGTTTTATTTCAGTATGTTGATGTATTTACAGTTGAAACGGAATATCGAGTAGGAGGCGGGGCTTACATTTTACGCATTTCTTCACAGCAAACTAAGGGGGCGTGGCTGATAATATTGCATCAAACTGACATCATCAGAGAAGGAGCCAATCCAAATGCAGAAGCAAATGCTTACATTGAAGATTACTAAAACACATTTTTTTTTAGTGCATGAATTTGCATGAATTAATTGTTCACCTGAAGAATAGCAATGCTGTTGCTAGAAGGGATACAGCTGCGGCCGCAAGTTAATGAGAATTATTTATATTATGTTTTAAAATTATACAGTAATTGTATTTTATTAACGTCTACCCCAACCCAACCCTCACAGTAATGTATAGTAATAGTAATTATACAAGTTTTATTAATACTATTTATTAAATTAGCCATTACATTGTGTCTTATCAATCCCAACCCTAAACCCAACCATCACAATAATATAAAAACAGTAATTTTACCAAGTATTATTCATATTATTTCCTATTACCCATTAAATAGTTTTTTTTGTAACTCCTACCCCAACCCTAAACCCATATTATAGCTCTTATACCAAGTATTATTGATATTATTTAATTAATTACCCATTAAAATTGTATTTTATTAACGTCTAGCCCACCCCCAACCCTCACAGTAATGTAAAAACAGAAATTGTATCAAGTATTATTCATATTATTTATATAAATTACCCAATAATTTGTATTTTATTAATGTCTAGCCCTACCACAACCCTCACAGTGATGTAAAAATATTAATTGTTATACAGTGTCACAAAAATAAAGCTATCCATCCACAGCTGTTGCTGTGCGCTAGCAAAGATCTGTCCCAATCAGGCAGTGGGAATCCTACTTGAACTCTAATCTATAAATGAATGCATAGAACTATTCGAACATAGAGTAAGAATGAGAAGAGAAGAGGGTTTTCTGGAGTTTATATGCATGTTTATATTTGAAGAGTGTGCTTAATTAGCTTGAAGAGGCCAATTGACTTTAATGAGTTACTACTATTTGAATTATCCAGACGATGGCTGCTTGATCCTTACGTTGGAGTGAGTTGTGCGCATAAGTCTGGAAGTGTGGTGTCCAGCTGCAGGTGCTGTGTTCCTGCAGACACACAATGGTGTTTTTGTGCACATGTGCGTTTCGGCCAGACCTCAGTGAAGAGGGAGATTTTATTTTATGTTTTGTTCTGTAATCACAGGCAATTTGCTGAGTGCGGCGGAGCCCTGCTGAACATCCAGACTGAACCCGCAATGAGCTGGATTTATGATGTGCCTGCCAGCTCTCCTTCACTGGTACAAATCCACACACACACACACACACACACACACACACACACACACACACACAC
>CAIGQV010016226.1:431413-445295 GCA_903798115.1 Danio jaintianensis | reverse complement strand
CTCCCTCCATCAGCGTCCAACACTCCTCCTCTTTCTCCTTCACTGCCCGACTTACTCCCTCCATCCCTCCATCAGCGTCCAACACTCCTTCTCTTTCTCCTTCACTGCCCGACTTACTCCCTCCATCCCTCCATCAGCGTCCAACACTCTTCCTCTTTCTCCTTCACTGCCCAACTTACTCCCGCCATCAGCGTCCAACACTCCTCCTCTTTCTCCTTCACTGCCTGACTTACTCCCTCCATCCCTCCATCAGTCCAACACTCCTCTTTCTCCTTCACTGCCCAACTTACTCCCTCCATCAGTCCAACACTCCTCTTTCTCCTTCATTGCCTGATTTACTCCCTCCATCAGCGTCCAACAATCCTCCTCTTTCTCCTTCACTGCCCAACTTACTCCCTCCATCAGTCCAACACTCCTCTTTCTCCTTCACTGCCCAACTTACTCCCTCCATCCCTCCATCAGTCCAACACTCCTCTTTCTCCTTCACTGCCCAACTTACTCCCTCCATCAGTCCAACACTCCTCTTTCTCCTTCATTGCCTGATTTACTCCCTCCATCAGCGTCCAACAATCCTCCTCTTTCTCCTTCACTGCCCAACTTACTCCCTCCATCAGTCCAACACTCCTCTTTCTCCTTCACTGCCCAACTTACTCCCTCCATCCCTCCATCAGTCCAACACTCCTCTTTCTCCTTCACTGCCCAACTTACTCCCTCCATCAGTCCAACACTCCTCTTTCTCCTTCATTGCCTGATTTACTCCCTCCATCAGCGTCCAACAATCCTCCTCTTTCTCCTTCACTGCCCAACTTACTCCCTCCATCAGTCCAACACTCCTCTTTCTCCTTCACTGCCCAACTTACTCCCTCCATCCCTCCATCAGTCCAACACTCCTCTTTCTCCTTCACTGCCCAACTTACTCCCTCCATCCCTCCATTAGTCCAACACTCCTCCTCCTCCTGCTCCTCCACTGTCTGACTTACTCCCTCCATCCCTCCATCAGTCAAACACTTCTCCTCCTGCTCCTCCACTGCCCCAATTTACTCCCTCCATCAGTTCAACAGCACTCCTTTCTGCTCTCCATCACTCCTCCTTCTGTTCCTCCATTCCTCCAACTTACTCTCTCCATCAGTCCACTACTCATCTTTCTGTTCCTCCACTCCTCCAACTTACTCCCTCCATCAGTCCATCATTCCTCCTTCTGTTTCTCCACTCATCCATTGTACTTCCTCCATCCCTCCATCAGTCCATCACTCCTACTTCTGTTCCTCCATTCCTCCAACTTACTCTCTCCATCAGTCCACCACCCATCTTTCTGTTCCTCCACTCCTCCAACTTACTCCCTCCATCAGTCCATCACTCCTCCTTCTGTTCCTCCATTCCTCCAACTTACTCTCTCCATCAGTCCACCACTCATCTTTCTGTTCCTCCACTCCTCCAACTTACTCCCTCCGTCAGTCAATCGTTTCTCCACTCATCCATTGTACTTCCACCATCCCTCCATCAGTCCATCACTCCTCCTGTTCCTCCATTCCTCCAACTTACTCTCTCCATCAGTCCACCACTCATCTTTCTGTTCCTCCACTCCTCCAACTTACTCCCTCCATCCCTCCATCAGAGTTCAACACTTGTCTCTCTCCTAACCCAACCTTATCCCTAAACCTCCCAGAAAACTTGTTTGCACTTTTAAGCTTTGAGATAAACATTTCATTTTAATTATTATTATTATTATTATTATTATTATTATTATTAAACACCTAATGGAGACAAGAGACAACTCTGTCCCTAAAGTTGCAAATACCTCAGGTTTGACTGTCCTTGTGGTGATTTTTGCACCCGACAATGTAGAAGAAAAACATAGAGTGGATTTTTGTACAAACTTTATATTCTATCCTCTTAAACCTACACTTAAACTCAGCCCTCACAGAACACTTGGCAAATTAAAATTTCAAAACATACTTGCTTAGCATGAATTTTCAGCTTTCTGCTTCATAAAACAATGTCTGCATTGTAAAACCCAAGTAATTCTCATGTTTTTATAAACATTTGTGTGCTCATCAACCAAATAAACCTGCCCACCTCTCTCTCTCTCTCTCTCTCTCTCTCTCTCTCTCTCTCTCTCTCTCACACACACACACACACACTCACTTTTGCAACTTCTATAAAAGAATAATAGTAATAATTGTTATATATAACTTTTTAATGCATTTAATTTATTCAGTTTTCATTTGTAAACTTGTTGACACTGTTTATGTGTTCATATATTAGTCGTAGTGTGTAGACATGCCTAAATTAGCTGTAATTTGTGTATGAACGTTATTAATGTGCATAAGTTACTTGTGTTAGTGTGTGCATGTGCACCTATGTAACTATGCATTTGTGTGTGTGTGTGTGAGTGCATGTGTGTGTGACTGAGTGAGTGAGTGCCACGGCACATCTGGCCTTTATATCAGGGCTTTAATTAATCCTGAGTGAAGGCCAGGCAGTGACAACTAAACTGGGTAGACTCCAGCAGTGGACAGGTCTTGATTTATGACGGTCGAGCCCCAACCAACACTGATTTATTTAAGAAAGAGACAGAAAGAGAGAGAGAGGGCAAGCAGCGAGGGAGGACAGAGTCTCGCTGCGGAACAGAAAGGTACTGTTTTGCTGAAAGAGAGAAGAAAACGAGGGGAAAAGTGGGGGTCTCTGCGAGAGGTGCCCCCCATTCACTGCGCCATCAGATACAGCCAACATACACAGCAGCTTTCCTTTAAAACAAGAGATGCTGGGAAGGAACTGAATATCCTGTGTGTGTAAAAAAGGCCTATTCTTTACAGTATACCTTAAAGGCAAGGTCACTCCACTCTGTTCATTTTCCTCATACTTGTTGTTTATAAAGTAGATTTGGAGTAGTTATAGGTTTATATGCTTGTGTGCAAATGAAAAATATTTTTTGCCTTTTTGTTAGGGATGTCCCGATCAGGTTTTTTTGCCATTGAGTCAGAGTCATTTGATTTTGAGTATCTGCCGATACCGAAACCCAATGCCGGCCCGTCCTACAGGTAATATAGGCGTTAGCCTAGGGCCCTGCGCGTCTTGGAGGGCCCTACGGGCGCTCCTCTTGAATATTTACTGAGAACGTAATCGTGAGGACGAGCGCGTACGTTTGAATCATGATCAACGAGCATTGCGCAATGCACAAACCCATTAAACGCGGAAAAAAAACCTCCACATTTGATTAAAAGAATAGCTCTGTATAATTCATACATAACAAACAGCTGAAAGCGATAATAAATACACAACAACAGTATGAATAAAAGCAGAAAATATTAGAAACATACCCAGCAGCGCCACACTCTATTTTGCATAACACCGCCCGCGATCGGCTATTGGGTGGACTAGAATGACGTAACGTCCTACACAGATTCCACATATCTCTCCAAATTGCTCGCGCTCGATATAAAGCTAGAGATAAAATAACCTCATGAGTGTTATTGCTATTTTAAATCGATATTATTCAAATTTTAATTTGAAATGGAAACGGCATCTTTAAGGAGCCGAAAAAATGAAGAAAAGAAAAGCGGCGAAAGAAAAGCTCAAAGTAAAGGTATGTTCTGCAATGCATAGTACATTATTAGTGTAGTGTTAGGACTTGTTTTAAAAAATGCAACGATGCCCATGATCACAGAAATACTTGTGTGATATGTGAGAAAAAACAGGCCACATTCAGCATGTCTCATTAAATAATCAATGAATGATCTATCCCACTAATTCACCCTGCTGAAAACACACAGGTTCCCCCTCATTTTGTCAAAATCGAATTTTACCCACTGTCCAACATCTAATGCAAGGTTAAGTTTGTGTAAATCTCTGTGTAAAAACAAGCTAAAACGTCTCCTGCATTTTTGGTTATTTATGCATATATTTGTATGTTATTCATTTACAAAAAAAATTATTTGATTCAAGTTTTATTTGTATATGTCAAACTTATATATTATTTTTTAAAATGAGTGTTTTCTGGCTTGCAAACTTATTTGTTTAAATCTGAGTAAATATTTTTACATATGTATTATAGGTTAAATATGTTACAGTTAATAAAAAATTTATACACTTAAATATTACATTAATAATATTAAAATAGTTTTTTTTTTTTTGCTTTCTTCTCACTGTTTTTACACAAGTGGGCCCAATTTTTTTTAATCTCGCCTAGGACCCCTCAACCCTACGGGCCGGCACTGCAAAACCTGACCCAATACTTCTATAATATACATAAAAAAGAATAAAGTAGAGTGAAGAAACAGATCACGGATGTTCCTTATGTTTTATTTAATTCACCTTATTTTAACATTCAACAACTGTGTTAACAAGAAGAGCACTTCTGTGAGGAAGCTTGAACAATCAAGTAATAAATAACGAAAATTCCTCACTTTTGGATTTTAGTGCAACAGTAAATATAAAAAAATGTAATATAAAAACAAATAGCACAGAAACTCCATTGAAAATACTGTGACAAAATTAATTTCCATATTTTAAAGTCATGGCTGGGGAAAATGGAATTTAATGCAGTGCTTCTTGTTTGGTCTGATACCCACATTATATCGTATCTCAGCCAGGCAGTGAAGATCGCTGTTTTTTAAAGAAATCAAATCTTAAACGAGGCGATTTTGTATGGGATGACAATTCACCGGAGGCCCTGGGGCTGGCTGACTGAAATTGAAAGTCCGTGTGTATATACCCCATTTGAGAACAATACAAAACATGAATATTGTGAAAAAGAGCATGCCAGTAACAAATCAAACTCTTGACAATCTATAAGAAGAGCGGATTGTTTTTTCCTGCATTCAGCAGTATATGTGGCCCTGCTGTAGCCTGATGCTGTGACTCCTGATTTTTTTGCATCCCATTTGTGGCTTCAGGTCGACAGGCCTAAAATCCCCATCACATTTCTCCTCCATAAACCCCGGAGTTCAACATACTCGGTCAAACAGAGCAATATTTAAAAGCACCAGAAACAATCTGTTACACTATATGAGGAAAATCAAAATATCTGTATATCAACACTGGGATTGGAAAAACATTCTTTGTGTGTGTGTGCGTGTGTGTGTAATGGAGCTCTGCTGATGGAAAAGTCTCCCACAGGTCTGATTTCTGGTCACTCCCAGCATAGTGTCGATGGAGGGTCTTCCTCCTCCTCATCCCTCTTTTCTTATCTCTCCGTCAGAGTCAGTTTTCTCTTCTCTTTTTTTCCTCTCTCACACTGAAAAAAATGATTCATTAGATTTACAATTTTTTTTTTTTCCAAGGTAAGTGGTTGCAAACAATTTATATGGGCTGAATTTAAACACACAAATGAAGTTGAACGTTACTACATTTGTTTAAATTCATCCCATATAAATTGTTTGCAACCACTTACCTTGGAAAAAAATTTGCAAATCATATGAATCAGGTTTTTTTCAGTGTGATCTCTTGTAGTGGGGCGGCACGGTGACTCAGTGGTTAGCACTGTGGCCTCACAGCAAGAAGGTTGCTGGTTCGAGCCTCGGCTGGCTCAGTCGGCGTTTCTGTATGGAGTTTGCATGTTCTCCCCGTGTTGGCGTGGGTTTCCTCCGGGTGCTCCGGTTTCCCCCACAGTCCAAACACATGCGCTATAGGGGAATTGCCCGTAATGTATGAGTGTGTATGGGTGTTTCCCAAGGAATCCGCTGTGTAAAACATATGCTGGATAAGTTGGCGGTTCATTCCGCTGTGGTGACCCATGATGAATAAAGGGACTAAGCCGAAGGAAAATGAATGAATGAAATTGGCCGTAGTGTATGAGTGTGTGTATGAATGAGAGTGTATGGGTGTTTCCCAGTACTGGGTTGCATCTGGAAGGGCATCCGCTGTGTAAAACATATGCTGGAATAGTTGGTGGTTCATTCCGCTGTGGTGACCTCTGAAATAGAGACTAAACTGATGGAAAATGAATGAATGAATCTCTAGTAGTAAACATTAAGCACCCTGTTTCTTGCTGTCCTGATCTCCTATCCTGTGCATAATTAACCAACCTATCAATAGCTTTATTTATTTTTTTTACCTGTGGCTATTAATTTCTCCGTTAAAAAAAAGGTATTTATTGTGTAATATTATATTCTTATTGTATTATTATACACTGTAAAAAATGAATCAACATAATTCTTGATTTTTTTTGTATTGTTTTATGTTCAATCCACTTAAATCTGTCAAAACAATTAAGTTAACTTAATCAATTTGAGTTGGGACAACATGAAGGAATTGAGTGGAACCCAGCATTTTTTACAGTGTAGTTACTTTACTGTAAAGTTAGTGAAGATGGATCATTCTTAACCGCTGTATAGATAATTATAGACAACAAAATGGTTAAGATACTCCATGCAAACATACTCAATGGGTATTATTATTTCTCAATGAGTACATTTATAGTAGCACAGGTTTGCTGTTGGTGCTTTAGGGTTCACTGACCACCAAAATTGGGCTTGATTAAAACCTACCAGAGTTGTGTAAAACTCCCAGCTGTTTCCTTCTTTTGGTTCCTCATCTTCTGGCTGATGAGTAGTCCAGGGGGTGTGATGATGGATTACGCTGACCTGCCGGTGGGTTCTGGAGAACAGATCTCAGGATTGCTCCCCAAACTCCCGGAGATCCTGTTTGGGTGGAGAAAAACTGGTTCTTCCACCCCAGTGACTCCAGAATCCCCCACGGTCAGACTTCTGGACATTGTACATCACAGGCCTCACAAGTGGCAAAATGAGGGAAACCTACAGGAAAGAGAACAAGAAAAAGAAACATAAAAGCCAAAAAAAATCTGTAAATTTGCAGTTTCCCGTATTTTGTGATTCATATTTTAATTTTTTTGGTATCACTTTATTTTGATGGTCCCTTTAACGCATTTTGTTGAATTTAAGTTACATTGCATCTACATGCCAACTAATTCTCATTAGATTATAAGTAGACTGTTAGGTTGGGGTTAGGGTTAGTGTAAGTTGACATTCTTATAGTCAGTTAAATGTCTGTTGAAGGAGCAGTATCAGCAGATATTAAGCAGACAGTCTACTAATGCTCAAATGAGAAGTAATTGGCATGTAGTTACAATGCAACTTTTAGTCAACAAAATGTGCAATAGGGACCATCGAAATAAAGTGTTACCATTTTTTAACCCTGTTTATTTATGCTTTTGAATTGCATTATGGAACCTTGATCTTTTCTGCTCATGTGTAATAGTTTGCAGAGCTATATTGTCTGTGTTGGTGTTGTATATTACACTACAAACACCTCGTAATAAACTGCAGCACATTTTCTGTTATTTTACAGACTTATTTCTCTAGATATTATTTCTTATACATTATATTGTTTCTAACTACTGAAATGTCTCTAAAAGTCACTTTTTTAAACTGTAGAGTTGAATTTTCAACATCAGAAGTGGACAGAGCAGAGATCAACATCCCATAATGCAATTCACCACCGCAAATAAACACTTTTAAACACAGATTTTACAATGCAAATTGCATACTTACGCACTATTTTACATCATTTTGTAGTATAAGTAGTGTAAGTAGTGGATCCACACTGAAAATTCTAAAAAAGAATAAGTGCACTTCAAATACCCCAATCATGCCCTTATTTAACCTCTATATATAAGTGTGTAACATTGAACATTTTATGCACTCAACAGTTGCAGTTTTGCTCACAGAATGGAAGGGGCGGAGCTATCGTGCACTGAGGTTGGATTTATTTTGGATTCGAATCAAATACATGATTTGGTCATAATGTGTTACACGTTCAGTTCCGTTGATTTAAGCAGGAATGACACTGTATGCATGAAACTGTTATAGTTAACTTTTTATAGGCCCATGCTATTCTTAACTCAATCAAGAATGCATGAGTATATGCTGTCATGGCTTTGCAATCAAAAAAATGTGATTATAATGGAAGTCAATGGGGCAAAAACAGCCCCCAACATAACCAAAGAGGAGTCCATTTGAACAATACACAAGAGTTAACAGAAAAGCATCGTGAACTAGAGCACAGTCTGTATGGGAGGTCAGTTTGAGCAGTTTGGCCTCCCCGAGGACCATCACTCAGATCTCCTCCGAGGACCAGGAGAATGCAGAGAAACATAGCAGTCCATGCTTTTATTGGAGCCCATCATTACTAATATTCTCAGGAATGTCCCCGGGTATAAATAGAACAGAAGGAGGGGGAAATGCACAGAGAAAAGTGGCCTGGTTTAATCTGGTGCAAGAGTTCGGGATCACTATGTTTTGATTGGACAGATGGAGTTTTGGGAGCGGCAGGACAGACAGACCGCCCAGAGCGAGTCCTCGGGGAGAAACTGTGGATCACTTTCAGAAAAGAGCTTGTTAGAGGTGTAGAGAGTGTGTGTGTCGGCATAATAGGACTTGTGTATGGTCCGTGTGGAAAGAGTGAACGTCTATCCCCCGAACAGGCATTTAACGTTACATCATTTCAGCTCACACAAAGCACATTCGGTGTTTCCTTTTATAATTTTTAATAAAGTTCAATTGCAAATGAAGCATCGGAGACATTTGTTTTGCTCAGCACTCATCACTAAGATTTTCTCAGATATTTGAGTGATTCTAGAAAATACTTCTTGATTTAACAATTTTTTGATATTTGGACTAGAAAAAAGACAAAAACTTTAAGTAAGTGTAATCTTTTTATTTACTAATGCAAATGTGTAAAAATATATATTTATTCAATTTTTAAATTAATTTCAGTCAAATTATTGGATAATATGCGAATTATAATATAATATACAAATTATTGGATAATATGCGAATGCATATTAATTATGTTTAGGTGACTTGTGTACAATACTGTAAAGTAAGATTTTTTTGTCTTTTAGTAGACGTGTGTATGTGTATATATATATATATATGAGAGACTGACTTATAAAACAAGTAGTTCTAATTGAATTTGCATAGCATTTTCGGCTCCTATACTCTCAAAATAATTCCACAAAAATCTGCGTTTATTTTGAAACAAAATTCTGTGCAGAAATAGCAACGAAAAGGTCTACACGCTGTAAAAAGCTATTAGTTGACTTTACTTAAAAAAATATTATAATAAATAAGTAAACAAACAGCATAATTATAAAAGTCAAGTCAATGAGTTTACAGACTTTTTTAAAGTAAAGTAAAAAGCTTTTCTGGCCCTGTTCATCATCATAAGTTAACCGTTGTGTCCTCTATTTCTACATATTCCCCCGTCTTCAGTTTCACAGTTGGTTAAATTGTATTTTCTCCACTTACAGTAAGTTGAAAGGCTCTGCTTTGGCCCCGTTCATACATCATACTGCTGTTTATTTGTGCTTGACATTCTTTTGTGCCTGGTGTAAATCACGGGCTCATATACCTCATTATCCCCCTGCAACTCTAATTCCCCCCAAATGCACTGGAGAATATTCAGAGCTCATTTGTGGTGTAAACACTCCTTAACTGATCCAGATTAACTCCTCTTCTCCAGTTACCTTCCTCCCCAGTGCCACAAAAAAAATCTAGCATTCCCTTCAAAAACACAGTGAAAAAAGACCCCAGACCCCCTTCGCAACTCATGACAATACCATTTTTTTGATATGTTGTCAAAGAATGGTTATGGACTGTTCTAATGTACTAGATTTATATTATCTATAATTTTAATTATTGATATTATCATTTAATGGGCGACACGGTGTGTCAGTGGTCAGCACTGTGGCCTCACAGCAAGAAGATCACTGGTTCAAGTCCCGGCTGAGTCAGTTGGTGTTTCTGTGTAGAGTTTGCATGTTCTCCCCGTGTTGGCGTGGGTTTCCTCCGGGTGCTCCGGTTTCCCCCTCAGTGCAAACACATGCGCTATAGGGGAATTGATGAACTAAATTGGCCGTAGTGTATGAGAGTGTGTGTGTGTGAATGAGTGTGTATGGGTGTTTCCCAGTACTGGGTTGCAGCTGGAAGGGCATCCGCTGCGTAAAACATATGCTGGATAAGTTGGCGGTTCATTCTACTGTGGCGACCCCTGATGAATAAAGGGACTATTCCGAAGGAAAATGAATGAATGATATTATCATTTAAGATACAGATGAGTGCAAATAATTTCTCATTATTTACAGGGCAGACCCCCCCATACATCTTATTACCATTTTTTTTACTTAATTCCCCCAACTTTATTTACAGGATTTTCCAAATATTAGACATTTTAGAAAATGATTGTACATTTTAACATGTAGAGAGAAAAGGAAAGTAAACAAGGATCTAAAATAATTGCTGACCCCCGACTATATTTATATATTTTAAAAAAAATACATTAAATAAAATAAAAACTTGTGCCAACCAGAACAATTGTTTAAACACCAAACTATAATCCTGGTCACATGGGCTGTCACACAGTAGCGAAGAATGTAGAAATGAACTCTCATCCACTATGCAAGGAGCAGACATTTCCATATGTTCAAGAAGAGAACTGCAATTTTTAAAAAGGTTTTTGGAAGAACCGTTCAGAGAGTGTCTAATAAAATAATTAGGCAAGTTAGGGTAATTAGGCAAGTCATTGTATAGCAGTGGTTTGTTCTGTAGACAATTGAAAACTAATATTGCTGAAGGGGGCGAATAATATTGACCTTAAAATGGCTTTAAAACAATTAAGAACTGCTTTTATTCTAGCCGAAATAAAACAAATAAGACTTTCTCCAGAAGAAAAAATATTATAGGAAATACTGTGAAACATTCCTGAATCTGTTCAACATCATTTGGGAAATATTTGAGAAAGAAAACAATTTACAGGAGGGTGAATAATTCTGACTTTAACTGTGTGCAAAACTGGTGCAAGTGTTGGATAAAGTCTCAAAAGAGTGTGTGTTTTCTACAGGTGGTTTGTAAAGCCCACTCACCAATGTGAGGCACACACTCAGAATTAGTGTGTTGTGTGGTGAGAATGTGGAATGAAGAGGCAATGCTTAATTCCTTGATTGCAATCCTTAATTCGACTTTTTAAATGTAATTACAATCTAATGCATTCCATGTTATAATTGCTCTGCAAAAAAAGCCCCCCCACTTTTTTTTTGTCTCTCCAATCAACCGTTACAGTGCAGAAACGACTGACCTGCTCTAATGTGCTTCTGGTGCAACCCAAGGCCATGAGCAATGGAAAATGTCCATCATCTTGATTATTAAGTGGAGACCACCGCTGAAATCAGGGCCATTTGGTAGGCTCAATAACACTGAGAAAAAGAAAAAAGCTGAGGCACAGGAAGTGAGCCTAGACAGGCAACTGCTGAGGGAAGCACTTTTCACTGGGGGCCCGTCCAGACCTCGGCTAAAATCCCCTAAAACACAACGACAGGCCCAATTTAGGGCTGACATGGAGAATTGGTGCACTTCCAGCACTGCTGAAGAACATGTGGCAGGATCCAAATGACCTTGCTTGAGTTTCCTTTTGTCGGGACGCACTTTTAGGAATGGACAGGCTGGAGGTTAGCATACGGTTTCAGCACGCCAATTAAAATGAAGAACCTGGAGATTTGAGTTCCAATGCATTTCCAGTAAAACCTGATGAGAGACGTGTTAAAAAGCACAATTGTTAACTGTTAACACCAAAAGCTCATGTGACCCAGTAATATAATCAATCAGTAAAGATCAGTGGTGGAAAGAGTACTGAAAAATCTAAGTCAAGTACCATTACTTTCCAAAGAAATGTAGTGCAAGTAGAGTAAAAGCAAAATTATTATTATTATTGTTTCTTTTTCAAAAATTTCCCAAATGATGTTGAACAGATTCAGGAATTCTTCACAGTATTTCCTCTAATATTTTTTCTTCTGGAGAAAGTCTTATTAGTTTTATTTCGGCTAGAATAAAAGCAGTTCTTAATTGTTTTAAACCCATTTTAAGGTCAATATTATTCGCCCCCTTAAGCAGAACAAACCACTGTTATACAATGACTTGCCTAATTACCCTAACTTTACCCTAATTAACCTAGTTAAGCCTTTAAATGTGACTTTAAGCTGAATACTAGTATCTTAAAAAATATCGAGTCAAATATTATGTGCTGTCATCATGGCAAGGACAAAAGAAATCAGTTATTAGAAATGAGTTATTAAAACTATTATGTTTTAGGCAAGTCATTGTATAACAGTGGTTTGTTCTGGAGACAATCCAAAACTAATATTGCTGAAGGGGGCGAATAATATTCACCTTAAAATGGCTTTAAAAAATTAAGAACTGCTTTTATTCTAGCCGAACTAAAACAAATAAGACTTTCTCCAGAAAAACAAATATTATAGGAAATACTGTGAAAAACCCCTGAATCTGTTCAACATCATTTGGGAAATATTTGAGAAAAATCACAGGAGGGCGAATAATTCTGACTTCAACTGTATGTGCATTTTTTGCCAAATAAACCGCAGGGTCCGTCATGTGTTGTCAGCAAAAGTGCACCTCCTCGTATTGAATCTTCCTCCGCCAGCAGGAGCTTCGAGACCTCATGTGTTTTTACTGCAGGTCTACATGGGAGGTGCTTCACTTTACGACCCCGAGTTTATGGCATCGGCGCTTAAGAGCTGCTCAAATTTCTCTGGCAATTACGTGTCCATGCAGGAGGACAGGGACCCCCTCTGACCGGGAGCCGTACTGAGATCCTGCTCTTTTTATCCCCTGCTCCCTTTTCTTGAATCTGCAGCTGGACAGTGTGTTTATTTACTGGGCTGTGGTCAAATACCTCCCACCACCGAAGCAGATTTTTGGGGCAGTGAGTGGCGTTCCCCTGGGTTCTGGCCCTGGAGCGCTGGATGACCCCGTGACCCCCAAAAACATGCTTCTTGAGTTCTTGAGGCACTAATTTACTTTTCATGTTAGATGTGAAAATCACCTGCACAAGAGTCCGCTGGGAGCACTGGAGGAGGTTCGGGACAAAACAAAGCAAATACACTGTATATATATATATGGAAAGTTACAGTGTATTCTTATATATAATATACAGTGTACTCTTATTTTAAAAGAGGGCAGAGCTACAAATGTCTATGTGTCAGCATAGTGACGGATTCAAAACGCTAATGACGGCTGCTTCTCACTCAGGGCTGCTGAGAGATGGGCACTAGTGGGCGGGGCTTTCCCCCTCTCATGACACGTACAAAGGGAGAATGTCAATCAAAGTGTTTCCGCAGACTGTTTTTATCAAGTCTGATTATAACAAATACAATTAATTAATCTTTACCATTAGAGGCTGGAGATATTCACACATTAACTGTAAACTGTAACCCTTATAAAAGTAATTTTTACATAATAGGTGCCCTTTAAGTGTTTCTCCATCTGTACAGCTCTCTAAATCACATCTTTCCTCTTTATGTTGTATGCAGTCATAAGTAAAAGTTTATTTAAAAACGGATGATGCTGATAATAGTTCTGAGAATCAAAATCATCTCTGTTTTGATTTTTCCCCCGTTCCAGTTTTTTTCCAAAGGATCTTGCCGTGTATTTGTGCAGATATAAAGTGTAATGAGAGGCACAGGAAAGATTAAAAGAAATGAAGCTTGACAAGCTTTAGGACTCATCCAGTCTTCTTGAAGGTCATCAGCGAAACATTATTCTGTGAAAGAGTCACAATATTTCATTCACCATGAAACCAGAAGAGAGAAAGCAGATGATCAGTGGCTCCAGTCCAAAGCCCAGTGCACTGCTGTCTACATAGGCCACTAAAAGGAGCCTAAATGTGAAGGATTAAAGCAGTGGGTCTATTATGAGAGACTGCTAAAAAGAAAAAGAAAAAAACACTAGGGATGCACCGAATTTTTCACCACCAAAACGTAGAAAAATGAGCAGCAATACCGGAAAAGAAAAGTTCATTCAAATATTGAAGTGAAGTGTAGTGTGGCCAAGTATGGTGTCCCATACTTGGA
>CAIGQV010016226.1:382339-402717 GCA_903798115.1 Danio jaintianensis | reverse complement strand
TGTACTGGCCTGACCTGTGAAAGCTGTCCATTTATATTCACAAACTATAAAGAACCAGCCTCCTCCATTTGGCCTCTTTACTCTCTCTTTACTTTACTTTACTTTTACTTTACACCTTTACTTTGGTGGAGTAAGGAAACGGTGGAAACTCACTCCACTGAAGACATCCAATAGCCTACATATTTAATTCCCTTTGTTAAGATTTACTTCTAAATTATTTCTAAATTCAGTTCTAATCTCCAGCAAAGGAATAAATGAAGAATAATAAGGACGTGTGGTCAAAACACTGAGTTATATCCAAACACACGTCCTGTTCTTATGCCCCATATGGTGATGCAGACGTCTCCAAAACCCCACAGGTGGACAAATCTAAACTAGTTTATATTAAAACAAATATAAATATGCATATAATAAATAATACTGATAATAATAATAATTACATTATACTAATGCAGATTGTCATGAAGAAACTGAAAAAGCCCCCCGAGGAGAAGAAGGCATGGAGGCAGTGGGTTTTATATTTAGGTAGAAAATAATAATTTTTGTAACATTTTAATCCTTTAATTGTTTTCATCTGTAAAGATATTTGTGTATTGCTGTTCATCCTGTGTGTATTAAGCAGTGTGTATGCGTTTGGATCTGCATAGGCACATAACGAACGCGCTCTGCTGGACTTTAGAGTGAAAATTACTGTTGCGCTGGTCTGAAAATAGACACAAATCGCGCCGAACATGTCTTGTGCCTTATTGCGCTGGGTGTATGATAGGGCCCACTGAGTCAAAATTAAGTGAATTTTTCCTTAAAACAAGCGAAGTAATCTGCCAATGGGGTAAGTTAAATAATCTTATGTCAAAACGAAAAACAAGATTATTTTGCTTACCCCATTGGCAGATTGTTTTGCTGTAAAAAAATATATATCCGTCGGGGCGACACGGTGGCTCAGTGGTTAGCACTGTGGCCTCACAGCAAGAAGGTCGCTGGTTCGAGTCCGGGGCTGGGTCAGTTGGTGTTTCTGTGTGGAGTTTGCATGTTCTCCCTGTGTTGCGTGGGTTTCCTCCGGGTGCTCCGGTTTCCCCCACAGTCCAAACACATGCGCTATAGGGGAATTGATGAACTAAATTGGCCGTAGTGTATTGGTGCATTCACACCAGACGCGGCTGAAGCTTCAAGCACGAGTGATTTACATGTTAAGTCAATGCAAAGATGCGAATTGCTTGAGTTGGAAAACTTAAACTTTAGCGGACGTTAGAGCCACATTAACCAATCAGGACCTTGCTCTAGTAGGGGCATGATTATGAAGTAGCACCTGTTGTAGGTGTCCTAAGACGAAATCCTCCTGCGGACACCGGACAACAGTTCATCAAACTGGGCTCGGCTCAGTCTGAAGCACCGCTGAAAGCCTTCATCATCCATCTTCAGTTTCTGGAGGAGTTGATGAACTCACAGAGCTGGTGCACCTCTGAAAGGATCTAGTAGACTCAGACATGGCGCCGAATGAATCTACGCTGTTTTTCAGCATTCCTAAAGCACATAAACACAGATACTCTCTCAATAAAATCCATGTTAGCCATTTAGCAACGAAACTAGAGTCACCGGGCAGACAGAAGCTCTGCCTATGACACGAATCCACATCTATTGAAGTGAATTTGACGAGCAAATGAAGTGAGTAAACTCAAAATGTTCACAAATAGCGTGATTATTCGCGTGTGTCACATCTGGTGTGAACACAGCATAAGAGTGTGTGTGTGTGTGTGTGTGTGTGTGTGTGTGTGTGTGTGTGTGTGTGTGTGTGTGTGTGTGTGTGTGTGTGTGTGTGTGAATGAGTGTGTATGGGTGTGAATGAGTGTGTATGGGTGTTTCCCAGTACTGGGTTGCAGCTGGAAGGGCATCCGCTGTGTAAAATATATGTTGGACAAGTTGGCGGTTCATTCCGCTGTGGCGACCCCTAATAAATAAATGGACTAAGCCGAAGGAAAATGAATGAATGAATGAAATATGTCCGTAAATTAGCATTTTGCCCCCTTTATTTATGTTTTTGAATTGCATTATGGCACTTTGATCTTTCTTCCAAAGTGTGTGTTGTGTTGATCTGCAGCTGTTGTATAAGTGTGTGTGTAGAGTGTGTGTGTAGAGTGTGTTGACAGAGCTGAAGGTCTGCTGACAGCAGTAAGCCCCACTGCAGCACTTCTCTCAGTGATCATTCCTCCATTGTGCTCTGTCTGGATCTCGGCCAGCTCTCGCTCACATCTTCGAGAGGCGCCCGTGGTGTTTTCACATCAGCCAGAACATCAATATCAATATCACTGAGAGAAACGTTGGTGAAACTCATCAATATCACTGCGAAAATGAGCGATCACTGAGAGAAACGCTGGAGAAACTCTGCACTGCGGGTGGGCTGAGCCGGAGTTTGGTGGTTTAGTTTTAGCACCGTGTCATTTTAATCTCAAATTTACATTCAAGCCACGATCAAAATGATGATTTAAATGGAAACCTGGACGATCTTCACCTTTAAAATTTCAACACAATCCTCAATGAGACTTGAAATGAAAGTTAATTTTACAAATACTCTACTGTAAACTAACTCTACATTCTACTGAACTACAAATCCCATCATGCCCTGCAGTCACACACCCGTTTCAGTTCACCTCCTGATTACACACACACACAGGTGAAGCTGATCAGGACTGATTACTTGGACTATATACACACACCACTCACACACACATTCATGCTGAGTCTTGTTTCCCTGATAGTGAGCATTTCTAAAAAAATATTACTAACTCTACAAATACTCTGAACACTTACTTACCTTTTAAATGTTCACTCTGCATTTTATTAAATGAAAGTTTATTACACTATTTAAACCTCTGTTATATATATAAAACGAGAGATATTTTAGAGATAAGAGCTGGCTAGTTTGACTTACAACATCTGGATTTTTGAGGACTATTTTAATCCTTTTTTTCTCCGGGATTATCTGACTTGGCTCCACAGAATGGTTTGAATAATGCTGAATAAAGCCTGACTTATGTGGAATTTCTTTATTAAAATCTCCATTGGTTTGTGTATGGAGCGCCGGCTTCACAGAAACCCTGTCCGCGGGGAAACACATCATGCAATTGAAAGCAGCTGAGAGAAGTGGGAAGCTTTTGAGAAGCTAAAACAAACAAATTGCTCTGGTTCTTTACAATTATGTAACCATTTCTGTGGCAGCAGCAAAAAAAAAAAAGGCAATGAAAGCTTAAGAGACGGGGAGGCTGCAGAGGTCAAGTTTTGGCAGATCTCTTTCTTTCTTTTTTTCTTTCTTTCTCTCCGTCTCTCGTTCTCTGGGAAAGAGGCCAAACCCTGTCAGTTCTAGAGGTCTGAAGCCAAGACGACATGGCGAGAAGACAAAAGTGAAATGTTGGACTACATTCCTCCGTACAGGAGACCTTCTAATATCCAGATGTTGAAAGGAGCGTTTTAGTTTGAGCGTTTAGTTTCTTTACCTCTCTCTGACACATCTGTGCTCCTCCACTCTACTAACTCTGCAAATACTCTACTGAACACTAACTCTGCAAATACTCCACTGAACACTAACTCTGCAAATACTCCACTGAACACTGACTCTACAAATACTCCACTGAATACTAACTCTGCAAATACTCCACTGAACACTGACTCTACAAATACTCCACTGAATACTAACTCTGCAAATACTCCACTGAATACTAACTCTACAAATACTCCACTGAACACTAACTCTGCAAATACTCCACTGAACACTGACTCTACAAATACTCCACTGAATACTAACTCTACAAATACTCTACTGAACACTAACTCTACAAATACTCCACTGAACACTAACTCTACAAATACTCCACTGAACACTAACTCTACAAATACTCCACTGAACACTAACTCTGCAAATACTCCACTGAATACTAACTCTGCAAATACTCCACTGAACACTGACTCTGCAAATACTCTACTGAACACTGACTCTACAAATACTCCACTGAACACTAACTCTACAAATACTCCACTGAACACTAACTCTGCAAATACTTATTCGGGAAATATTTGAAAAAGAAATCAAAATTCACTGCAGGGCAATTAATTTAGTAAATCCAGTGAATTATTTCTTTCAGTTTGTGTGAGTGTGTGTGTGTTATCGTGCGTTTGCATCCGCACCTGTAATCCTCTGTCCGGTTTGCAGAGATGAAAGTGTCGTTGCTGTAATCAGAGGAAGCTCTGTTTCTTTCTGTCCAGAACTTGCCACTATTACAGGACATGTTTAACACACACATCCAGACACACAAACGCAAAACACAAAAACAAAAATGGCAGCTGTCTAACAAACGCAGTGCGCTCTCTCTGTGGGACCGAAACCAGCATCATCCCCACAACCTTTCATGGACTCCAAAAATACTCCAAATAGTCTTTCGATAAATAAACATGGCTTAAAATAAGGAAAGCAATGGGTCTTTTAAGGCTGAGAATAACCGTGGCTCTTTCATGTCTGAGGAAGCCACGAACAATCTCATTGTTGCATTGTTACATTTCCGTTTCTCCCAGTGAAACCTCTGTAGTTCGAGTATAAGGTCACCTGAGCCCTTTGTAGGGCACAGTCTAATATAAACCAGCCGACCACACCTCAATAACCTATTTTCACACATATATACACACGCGTTTATTGAGTTGTGAAGAGCACGATTTGCCTGTACATAAAAAAAATTATAAAAACATTCAGTTATTTACCTACAGCTGAAGTCAGAATTATTAGCCCTCCTGTATATTTTTCCCCAATTTCTTTTTAACGGAGAGATTTTTCAACACATTTCTAAACATAATAGTTTTAATAACTCATTTCTAATAACTGATTTCTTTTATCTTTGCCATGATGACAGCACATAAATTATTTTAGGATACTAGTACTCAGCTTAAAGTGACATTTTAAGGCTTAACTTGGTTAATTAGGGTAAACTTAGGGTAATTAGGCAAGTCATTGTATAACAGTGGTTTGTTCTGGAGACAATCCAAAACTAATATTGCTGAAGGGGGCGAATAATATTGACCTTAAAATGGCTTTAAAAATATTAAGAACTGCTTTTATTCTAGCCGAAATAAAACAAATAAGACTTTCTCCAGAAGAAAAAATATTATAGGAAATACTGTGAAAAATTCCTGAATCTGTTAAACATAATTTGGGAAATATCTGAAAAAGAAAAAATAATTCACAGGAGGGCGAATCATTTTGACTTCAGCTGTATGTGTAAATCTTACACACACAGAAAAACATTAATTTTTATTCATTATTATCTTATTCTTATATTCATTATTTTAGCAGACACCTTTATCAGATGACTTACAAGTAAGAATAAAAGAAGCACTTCAAAGCGGAAAGAGATGCAGTATCTAAATGCTATGATAAATCTAAGTTACTAAATATACAAGTCTATTTTTTAATGCTTTTTAATTCCGTTATGGAATTTTGATCTTTCCTTCAACAACATTTGATGTTGAAAAGTTGAACATTTTTTAATAGTTTAAAGTAATATATTGAGATTGGGTTGTAAATTATGACAAAAAACTGGTTATAAAATCCCATCATGTTTTCTGTTATTTGTGCAGACTTTCGTATACAATATATTGTTTCAAGCTACTAAAATGTCAATAAAAGTCAGTATGTTAAACTGCGGAGTTGAATTTTCAACATTAAAACGGGACAGGGTAGAAATAATGCAATTCATAACTGTAAAGAAATAGAAAAAAAATCACAAAATACAAGACCTGTTAATTGACAGATTTTATTTTTTTACAGTGAACCTGGGGTGGGTTTCCCAAACAATGACTAAATAATTAAATTAAATTAAAATAACATACATTGTAATACACACCAAACATCCATACACACTCATTCACACACTCATACACTACGGCCAATTTAGCTTATTCAATTCCCCTATAGCGCATGTGTTTGGACTGTGGGGGAAACCGGAGCACCCGGAGGAAACCCACATCAACACGGGGAGAACATGCAAACTTCATACAGAAACGCCAACTGACCCAGCCGGGACTCGAACCAGCGACCTTCTTGCAGTGCTATCCACTGAGCCACCATGTGACTTAAAATAAAGTGTTACCAAAAGCTCAACTGTAATACAAATAGTTTCACTGTAAAACACATGCTCTGGAAAGCAAAGATCCAGCAACAGCCGGATTCATAAAGAGTTCACAAATCAGAGAAGAGAAACACAGGAAGAGATGGTGAGAAAAAAAACCTGAATAACAGGAATGAAGGATAATGAGTTTGGTGTGTAAGGGACCAAAATGTGAGAAGCAAAACACTGTCGAATGAGAAACGTAAAGACGGCACCATATGGACTGAGTGGATGTGAAGTGACGTCCCATCAACCCAGCGGTCACACTGAGAAATGACCCAACACACACCCAGATCATGCAGATCTTCCCTCCTGAGACACGACTCCACCTAACACACACAAACACACACATGAGGATCGTTTTTAGCATGAAACAGCTGCTCGGTTATGGAAAATGACAAAACGTGCACTTTTAAAGACCCAGTGAAATTAAAATTAAACTTATAAGTGTTTGGGTATAGCAGCATGGTGGCTCAGTGGTTAGCACTGTGGCCTCACAGCAAGAAGATCGCTGGTTTGAGTCTTGGCTGGGTCAGTTGGCATTTCTGTGTGGAGTTTGCATGTTCTCCCCGTGTTGGCGTGGGTTTCCTCCGGGTGCTCCGGTTTCCCCCACAGTCCAAACACATGCGCTATAGGGGAATTGATGAACTAAATTGGCCGTAGTGTATGAGTGTGTGTGTGTGTGTGTGTGTGTGTGTGTGTGTGTGTGTGTGTGAATGAGAGTGTATGGGTGTTTTCCAGTACTGGGTTGCAGCTGGAAGGGCATCCACTGTTTAAAACATATGCTGGAATAGTTGGTGGTTCATTCCGCTGTGGTGACCCCTGATAAATAAGGGACTAAGTCAAAGGAAAATGAATGAATGAGACCAGGAGGTTGCTGCTAAAATAAACGGTAACTCCAAAACTGTGACAAAATTCACATTTAGATGATATAAGCTTTCAGTTTCTCATTCCCAACAAATAACCTCTCTAGTATTTAAAGCGTTCTGCTCCCTTTATGATGCAAGATAAAAACCACACTGTAAAAAGCGATTACTTTACTTTTAATAAGTGAGTAAACACGTTGCCTTTAAAACAACAAGTTGATTTTACTTTAAAAAGTCAGTAACTTTTATAATTATACACATAGTTTGTTGACCCAATAATTATAAGGCAATGAGTTTACTTTTAAGTAAAGTCAACTAATCACTTTTTACAGTGCAGTTTTTAATTTAGGCTAAGCAGCTCAACAAAGGTGTAGGATGGACAGTAGGCATGGAAAACAGGTAAAACTGTGAGCATGTCCAAAACCATGTCCAAGGGTAATAAATGCAGTAAATGCTAAACAAAAGAGGGCCCAAAACCGAACCTTGGGGAACTCCAGTGGCAACCTATGGCTTAGATCTGAAGTTTCTAAGCCTTATAAACTGACTGCAGTAAGAAAGATGTGATCTAATATATGAAAGACAAGTGGCCATTACTCTGAGGAAGGACAATCTGTTTTTTGGGCAAGGGTTTAAGTGCACTAAAGCAAAATGAGAATAGTCAGCTGACCCGAATCTACTGCGGTAAGCGGATCATTAGTAATTTTGACAAATGTGGTTTTTGTGCTATGAAGTGGACGGAAGCCAGACTGAAATTTTTCGAAT
Organism: Danio jaintianensis; assembly: GCA_903798115.1. NCBI lineage: Eukaryota > Metazoa > Chordata > Actinopteri > Cypriniformes > Danionidae > Danio > Danio jaintianensis. Next base: position 394,943 of record CAIGQV010016226.1, on the reverse strand, counting down.
ATATATTGTTATCTGAAAGGCATTGAGAGATCTGTGCTGTTACACTCTCCTCTATTTTTTTGCTAGAGATAAACTATAAATTTGAAACAGGACAAAAGTTGTCAAAATCTAGTTGGATCGGCTCCTGTTTTTTTAAGTATGGGAGTTACAGCCGTTTTTTAAGTGATGAAGGAATGAGGCCAGAGGACAATAGAGAATGAATGAGTTCAGTCATTAAAGAAGACAAACAAGATGAACAAACCTTAACTAAGTGTGTTGGATGAGGATCAGGTTGACAACTCCTGCATTTAGATTTCTGAATAATACAGGATATCTGAGGGATGAATAACAACGGGACACAGACATATCATCCTGCAGAACAAGACCGGTCCCTCACTGAAGCTGAGCAGGGCTGCGCCTGGTCAGTACCTGGATGGGAGACCACATGGGAAAACTAGGTTGCTGTTGGAAGTGGTGTTAGAGAGGCCAGCAGGGGGCGCTCAACCTGTGGTCTGTGTGAGTCCTAATGCCCCAGTATAGTGTAGGGGACACTATACTGTCAGTGAGCAACGTCTTTCAGATGAGACATTAAACCTAGGTCCTTAGTCTCTGTGGTCGTTAAAAATCCCATGGCACTTCTCATAAAGAGAAGGGGTGTAACCCCGGTGTCCTGGCCAAAATCCCTCCATTGGCCCTTACCCATCATGGCCTCCCAATCATCCACATCCACTGAAATGGCTCTATCACTGTCACTCCACTCCCCCTAAAGCTGGTGTGTGGTGAGTGCACTGGCGCCGTTGTCCTGTGGCTGCCGGAGCATCATCCAAGTGGAGCTGCACACTGGTGGTGGAGTGGGGAGACCCCCTCATGATTGTGAGGTGCTTTGGGTGTATGACCATACACGATAAATGCGCTATATAAATACACATTACATTACAACAGGGCTTGAAATAAAGCATATAACTGTAAATCTGTGTATTTCTGCATCAGTTGAAGCAGCACAGAATTAAGTTCATTGCACACTGAGTCAAACACATTTGCTTGTTAAAAAGTTAATTCAATCTCACGTTGTTGATCACATTTACACACTGCCTTTTAAACTTGCGTTCATAATAAAAGAACAGTAATTGAATTAGATTTTCTCCCATTTTTGTGTCCACTTTTAGAGGTATTTAAAGAATTCACAGCCGCCAAACAAGTGAAAGCCAAAATCATATGAAGCACCAAGAATATTCTGTGTGATAAAACAACTGTGAGGTCATGGTGTGCATTTACTATGGACAATACAACGTTTGTGTGTTGCATAATGACCCTGATTATATGCTGTCATGGCTTTGCAATCAAAAAAATGTGATTATAATGAAAGTCAATGGGGCAAAAACAGCACCAACATAATGAATGGGTAGTAAATTTGCCCTGAGTGTATTGTTTAGTTTTTCACTGATCGCTGATGAGAAGATGACGGATGTTTACTGTATGATGACTGTAAAAAAAGCCTTAAACATTAACTAAATGCACTACAGAATCTTATGTTTTCACACACACGCACACGCACAAATAGCATGTAAACGCATCAGCCTTTCACAGTGTGATACTCACTTCTCACTACTCTTGAGTACTTTTAAAAGGGCTACTTTTACTTTGAGTAATATTTACTACAGATACCTTTACTCTACTTGCACTACATTTTTGGGTACTTTTACTCGAGTGTGATTTTTCAGTACTTTTTCCACCACCGGTTACCTGATCTTTTGGAGCAAAATCAAGCAGAAATGCGGTAAAGAAGCAGCTCGGAAAGTAACAGCGTCCAGGCCACATCAGTCTCTCAGCGTTTCTGATTTATGACATTCCAGGCTCTATTTATATTCATGAGCAGGCATGGAAGCGGACCAGTTCTCCTTCCACAGCTTCAAGTTCCCTAGCTGTATTTCCAGGAATCTCTGCCATTCCCATACGGTGTAACAGCTCTGTTTATCCCGATCCGGGACAGGGCACACACACCTGCAGCAAACTGGAGCAATGCACTGTAAAAAAGCCATTAGCTACTTTACTTAAAAAAAAAAAAAGTGAGTAAACATATTGCCTTAAAAGCAACAAGTCGCTTTTTACAGTGTGGATCCACCAACTATTCCAGCATATGTTTTACACAGCGGATGCCCTTCCAGCTGCAACCCAGTTCTGGGAAACACCCATACACACTCATTCACACACACTCATACACTACGGCCAGTTTAGTTAATCAATTCCCCTATAGCGCCTCACATAAAGTGGCCTCACAGCAAGAAGGTCGCTGGTTCGAGTCCCGGCTGGGTCAGTTGGCATTTCTGTGTGGAGTTTGCATGTTCTCCCCGTGTTGGCGTGGGTTTCCTCCGGGTGCTCCGGTTTCCCACACAGTCCAAACACATGCGCTATAGGGGAACTGATTAACTAAATTGGCCATAGTGTATGAGTGTGTGTGTGAGAGTGTATGGGTGTTTCCCAGTACAGTAAGTGAATGAATGAAGTTCTGTAGCACATTCATTTTATACTACTATGTGTGTGTCACTTTGGCTAATCAAAAGTCACACACACACACACACTTGTGTTTTTTACACCCACTTGGCTCAAATACAAGAAATCTGTCATGGTCAAGTGTAAAGACTGCGAGTGTGTGTATTGTGACGAGCTCATTATCTGCACACACTCCATCACACTTCTTCACTTGCGGACAGGTTAATCTATACTAGAGGATTAGCTTAATCTTAAACCCTAGTTTACTGACATAACACTAGGAAATAACATCTCAGAACAGATCAGAAACACCAATAACATCTTTATTGATCAGCAAAGAGAAAGATGGAAGTGACCAATAAAATCATTTATACTATTGACAACACAGTGAGGGTTATTTTATATGTACCTTTAATCACTAGTCTGCACCAGCATTACTGAAATAGATACTACCCAGCAGGCAGTAAACTGACATGTCAGAAAATCACTTTAATGGGTGATTTAATAAATAATTCTAGTTATATTTGCTGTTTTTACATTACTGTGAGTGTTAGGGGTTGGTATAGACGTTAATAAAATAATATTAATGGGTAATTTAATCAATAATATGAATAATACTCTGTATAATTGCTGTTTTTATATTACTGTGAGGGTTGGTTTGAGGGTGGGGGTAGATGTTATTAAAATAAAATTAATCTGTAATTTAATAAATAATATAAATAATTCTCATTAACGTCTGACCACAGCTGTATCCCTTCTAGCAACTACCAGAAATCACATCAAAAATTGAATGTTAAAACCTTGACGTCTATTTGACATCCACACATCGATGTCCTATTGACCACCAAAATAACTAAACAAAAAGTATTATAATATAAGAAACAGTTTGCTCATCTGAAAGCTTTAATTACAAATTGACACTGTATTTTGAATCCCTACAATGCATGTAAAGTACCTTGACGTCAAAACAACATCAAATTGGCATCTATCACTGGCGTAAAAAAAAAAACACGTCAAAATCCTTTACAGGACTGTCCTATAATTCATTTTAGCATTGATTGATTTTAACATTAATGATTTTTTTAATTGATGCTAACATGAACAAACAATAAGTATTATATGTACTACTGCATGTATTTGTTGATGTTAGTTAAGGTTAAGTTAACGTTAACTCGCAGTGCATTAACCAATGTTAACAAGCTAAATGTTTTGATCATTTTATTAATGCATTACCTATGATTAATAAATGCTGTAATGTTAGTAAATATGTTAACTAATGCACCATCATTCTAAAGTTTAGAGTCTAGTCATTTCATTTCAGCTAAGAATACATTTGAGGATTCATTTTGTTGCTGTTTGGCTTCCATAATGCACTGCGGGCCAAGACGTTATTAATTAATCATTTACTGTGGTGCACTTTAAGTAGTTCATGAAGATGTTGACTGCCAAAAGCTTGAATATTCATTAGAGCACTTTGTAGACGTCTCCCTGATCGAACACACTTTACTGGAGTCATTAGTTGATGATCACAGACAGCGAGCGCTCGGCCGGGTGTGTCTGATAAAGGAGACGGCCAAAATATGCAGAGCTGGAGTTTCTGGAGCAGCACTGGGATTGGGATCTTAGTGTTTGACAGGAATATCAGTTCAAAACTGCATAAGATGTTGATCCAGGAGCACAGAATCTGGGACTGTTCATCTGTGATTAATCAGTACCGTGCACTGTAAAAAATATCTGTAAATTAGCAGTTTCTGTGTTTTGTGATTCGTGATTTTATTTATTTTTATTTCTCCCCATTTATTTCTGCTTTTGAATTGCATTTTGGGATCTTGATCTTTCTTCCAACAACTTTTAACCTTGAAAAAGTTTCAAAAAGTGATTTTTATTGACATTTTTAATAGTGTAATTTGCTTTATTATCTGGGTTGGTGTTGTATATCGGTGGTCCCCAACATTTCTAACACCGCGGACCAGTCAACGCTTGACAATTTTACCGCAGACCGGGTGTGGGGGAATTAGTAGGTTGCTAGGCGACCATCAACCGTATTCTCAGAGGATGACAAGCTGACAAAACATTGCTGCAGCTCTGATACAAGTTTTATTTATGGAAAAAATTACAAAGCACTGCAATGCTGGGTGTTCTGTGTTTGTCAGATAATCAGTCAGCCGAAATGTATATATTCCATATGTATGAAGCTGATTGGTCAGTTCTTGTCACGTGACTTGCGGTGTGCTCGTGGCATTCATTCAACTGGATGTGTCTGGAAGACTCGAACGTGTCACGCCGCTTGCAAGCCGTGCACCTCCATTGGAAATAAGGAACTTGCGCAAATTCTAGAAAAGACGCGATATGCGAACGGCTCCTAAAAGGCCGCCGTCATTTGCGATCTCGCAGACTAGCACAGACATGCTTGATTCGTTAACAAACGGGTTGTGGATCCATTCCTTGGCAGTTCGCGGGTCCTTCACTGTGCATTTTCCCCTTAGCAAAGAAACTTTCCAAAGACATCTGTTTCTTACTCATTTTACTGCTTGTGGGTTAAATTTGGGTGCTCAAGTGACTGAGATCTAAGAGAGAATACGCTCATTTTTTAAAATAAAAGATCATTCAGACTCAGATAATAAATAAAACGGAAATAATTAATGATTTCTTGTGTGGCTCTGTACCAATTGATCCATGCACCGGTACCGGTCCGCAGCCCGGTGGTTGAGGACCACTGTTGTATATTACGCTACAAACACCTTGTAATAAACTGCAGCACATTTTCTGTTATTTTACAGACTTATTTCTCTATATATTATTTCTTATAAATTATATTATTATTACTAAAAGTCACTTTGTTAAACTGTGGAACTGTTGAATTTTCAACATCAGAAGTGGACAGAGCAGAGATCAACATCCCATAATGCAATTCACCACCGCAAATAAACCCAAAACACTCATAATACGGAAACTCTTCATTAACAGCTATTTAATCTCACAGTGTAAGATTAATACCAGTGGTGTAAAGTAACAAATTACACAAAGTGCACAGACTTGGCGAATAAATCTCATTCTGATTCTGAATTGTACTTAGTACTTCAAAAAATGTGTTTTTATTTTTACTTGAGTACATCTTTAGTTCTGCATTTTACTGCGCTATTTTCCTTCAAGTTTAAGACAGATGCTTTATAAATGCAGCAAACATGTACAGACGCATTAAAAGTGTCCAAGAAAAATGCAAAATAATCACATGCAACAGCCGAGAGACTGTTTAGATCAGGGGTGCCCAATACGTTGATCGTGATCTACCGGTCGATCGCAAAGGTAGCGTGGGTAGATTGCATGGCATTAAAAAAACAGACGTCAGCCTATCAATCATCCTCACTGAAATTTGTCGCATGATTGACATACAGGGCAGCCAGTCTGATATCTGACCTTTTCTGATGCATGGGTAAACACACCTACGCGTAAAACTGTGCCATCTTCGCTAAGTGCTGCAAAACTATATAGTTAATTCCAAATATTGTTCCACCATGACTGATGATCATTTGGTAGTGTGCTTGAGGCTGGCTATCAGCAGCTACTGTCCGGAATATGCTTCCCTGGCTGATTCTATTCATTGCAATCCATCAGAGTAAGGTAATGACAAAAATATGTTGTAGGCTATTGCACATTATGGGTTCATACAGCTATGCAAGCTACATCAATATATATTGTACAAATACAGAATTCTCAATATGTTAATAAATAAGTATATGTTTTGCATTTTTATATTAGGTAGATCATTTTGACTTGGTCATTTTATAAGTAGCTTGCATGCTGAAAAAGTGTGGGCACCCCTAGTTTAGATGATGATGAAGATGTGGACTCTATAAGAACTGAAACGGCCTTGAACGATCACTGAATGCACTACAGAATGTTACGTTTTCACTCACACACTGCATGTTTTCTGTCAGTGCTGCGGAAGTTTGGTTTGCAGCGCCTCCTGCTGGACACTCATACCTTATTAGTCAGGGGTCAAAGGTCATAACCTGAGCATTACCATATCAACACAGCTAGATTTATGACCTTTAGACAGTGGTGGAAAGAGTACTGAAAAAGTTCAAGTTAAAGTACTATTACTTGCCTAAAAATGTAGTGCAAGTAGAGTAAAAGTATCTGTTTTAAATTTTACTCGAAGTATGAGTAAAAAGTAGACCTTTCTAAAGTACTCAAGAGTAGTGAGTATTACGCTGTAAAAAGCTAAAGTGTAAACGTAAGCTAAACGTGTAAACTGTAGTGCATTTAGTTATTGCCCCGCAGGCACACAACGTCATAAGACGTTGATATTAGGTTAGATTTAGATTGTGATGTCAGGTGACCAAAATTCAATGTCTAGCCAGTGTCTAAGGACAACTTTATTTTAATGTCCAATAACGACGTCAAATGACGTTGATATTTGGTTGATTTTAGGTTGTGTTAGAAAGTGACCAAAATCCAACGTTGAGCCAACATCTTAAACCAACGTCATATTGACGTCAAATACTGATGTTTATTCGTCAGGTATGGCAACTAAAATCCAACATCTGACAGACGTCATAGTGGCAACGTCCGCACAACGTCAAGCTGTAACATCATTAGACATTGATATTTGGTTGATTTTAGGTTGGACGTTGGACACTGACATCGGCCTGACGTAGGGTTCTGACGTCAACCAGATTTTCATTTGCAAACAAAATACAACGTCCCCACGACATTGGGGTACAACGTCAATCTAACGTCATGTTGACGTCTTGTGCCTGCTGGGTGTTTAAGGCCCTTTCGGTCATCATACAGTAAACATCCGTCATCTTCTCATCAGTGACATGCATCTAAACAGTCTCTGGGTCGATGCGTGTAAAGATTTTGGACATCTTCTTAGACACTGTTAATGCTTCCAAACAGTTTGCTGCAATTATGAATTGCCCATGTCTTGAGGTAGTTCATTATGATGCAATTTACCTCTTTACTTCTGTGTGTGATTTGATTGGACAGGAATTACAGGACTGATTTTTCTAATCCCCATAGACAGGAAATAATAAAGTAGTGACTGCAGATTTAAGGAAAGTAGTGGAGTAAAAGTACCGATACTGCACTAAAAATGTACTCAAGGGAAAGTAAAAGTACACATTTTTAAAACTACTTAGAAAGTTACAATTCCTGAGAAAAACTACTCAGTTACAGTAATTTGAGTATTTGTAATTTGTTACTTTACACCACTGCCTTTAGATTACACAGATTGCACTCCACATGTAAATGCTTCAATCAGATTATATTATAGGTGCGTATATTAACATAATGTGTTCTCGCATTAAATTAATCTAACATTTTTCACATTTTTTTGTGTAGTCCATCAATGGCAAACAATTGAAGCATGCTTAAAAGAAAACAGAGCTGATATATTTAAATGTTTAATCTGAAGCGTAATCATTTTCATTACGCATTACTCTTGAGGACTTTTAGAAGTGCTACTTTTACTCATATACTCTGAGTAATGGATGCTTTAACTCTACTTGCACTACATTTTTTTTGGCAAGAAACGGCGCTTTTACTGGAGTGTGACTTTTCAGTCCACTACTGATTAATACACACATGGCCTGATTCTGGCGCTCTGCAGTGGTCACATTTACACTAAGGTTTCATTAGGTAATGTTAGCCAGTGCATTTACTAACATGAACTAATAATGAACAATACAGCATTTTTATTCATAGTTCAACATTTACTAATGCATTAATAACATTTTAAAGCATGCTTGTTAACATTAGTTAATGCATCGTGAGTAAAAATGAACTACTTTATTACCATGAACTAACATTAACAAAGATGAATAAATACTGCAATAAATGTATTGTTCATTGTTGGTTCATGTTAGTAAATGCATTAACTAACATTAACTAATACAACCTTATTGTAAAGTGTTACCTCTCCAGCTTCACGATTTCCATACATTCCTGCTGTCTGTGTTTCAGGATGTGTGTCGGTGTGTCAGGATGTGGAGCAACTCTTCCTTCCTGACTGATGAGCAGACACATACTCTGAAAAATAGTCCCATCCATCTACTGTGACACAGAAGCACCCTAGGGAACCCACCACACCCTCTCCTTATCGCCCTCCCTTCAGTAACAAGATGACATGCTTCAGAGAAATTAATGATGATATGACTTTACCTGCTGCGGTATGCATGCAATCTCCCATTACACCCACATGAAAAAAATACTCTAATTTATAGTAAATACTAAAGTGTTTTGGAACCATAATATAGTAGAGTGTGTTATGTTATAGTATCTACTACTCTTTGATAATGAATTACTTGCATACTGTAGTATTAACTAACTTATAAACTGTAATTCATACTGTAGTATGCTTTAGTTTTCACTACAGTAAACTGTGGTTGTGGTGTTGTAGTATAATATACACTATAATTGTATAAAACTACGGTATTGGGGAATTTGTATTACTATAGTTGCTGTTGTTACCATAGCAACTGTAGAATCACCACAACAGATCAATTACTATAGTTGTTGTGTTGCTATAGCAACTGTAGAATCACAACAGAAGATCAATTACTATAGTTGTCATGTTACCATAGCAACTGTAGAATCACCACAACAGATCGATTACTATACTTGTTATTGTTACTATAGCAACTGTAGAATCGCTTCAACAGATCAATTACTATAGTTGTTGTTGTTACCATAGCAACTGTAGAATCGCCACAAGAGATCAATTACTATAGTTGTTGTGTTACCATAGTAACTGTAGAATCACCACAACAGATTGATTACTATAGTTATTGTTGTTACCATAGCAACTGTAGAATCGCCACAACAGATCAATTACTATAGTGGTTGTGTTACCATAGCAACTGTGAAATCACCACAACAGATCAGTTACTATAGTTGTTGTGTTACCATAGCAACTGTAGAATCGCCACAACAGATCAAATACTATAGTGGTTGTGTTACCATAGCAACTGTGAAATCACCACAACAGATCAGTTACTATAGTTGTCGTGTTACCATAGCAACTGTAGAATCACCACAACAGATCGATTACTATAGTTGTTGTTGTTACCATAGCAACTGTAGAATCGCCACAACAGATCAATTACTATAGTGGTTGTGTTACCATAGCAACTGTGAAATCACCACAACAGATCAGTTACTATAGTTGTTGTGTTACCATAGCAACTGTAGTATTCCCTCAACAGAGAAAATGTTAGCCCCTTAAGACATTATTGTTTTCGATTGTCTGCAGAACAAACCACTTATCTTCAATAACTTGCATAATTAACTTAATAAACAAATATTATGTGCTGTCATCATGGCAAAGACAGAAAATATATAGTCAGAAATGAGTTATTAAAACTATAATGTTTAAAAATGTGTTGAAAAAAATCTTCTCTCCATTAAACAACACTTGGGAAATATTTTTAAAAGAATTAAAAGTTCACAGGAGGGCGAATACTTTGGACTTCAGCTGTACCTTGCCATCTGGTGGACTGTTGCAAATGAATTAAACGTTAAATGTAAATCTTTTTTCTTCTTTCAGTGTAACAACTCAAAGCTGATGGCAAAAGTCCAGCTCCACATTTACCTCACACCCTCATTTCCACAAACCGCAGCAGCTGTAGACCAAACACAGACGGCCCTGAAGAGGTGACAAATTGAGTGTGCGTGTGTGCGTGTGTGCGTGTGTGCGTGTGTGCGTGTGTGTGTGTGTGTGTGTGTGTGTGTGTGTGTGTGTGTGTGTGTGTCCAGCACTGCTATTATGTGTCTAATGGGGACAGAAAAACCTGCAGGACAATTTAGAGACATCAGGTCCAGCTCAGATTTACACTCCTCTTCCTGTTCGTCGCGGTCACTGATCTCAGACCAGCGCTTATAAAAAGACGCTGCAGTCTGTGCCATATACTGTACACTGTAAAAAAATCTGCCTTCATTTTTTTTGTTGAATCAAATGTAAATTTCTAGTCAACTTATATCAACAAATCAATCATGACAAAAAAATATTGAGTTCAATTTTGCATAACCTAGTTGAAACCTGATTAAATGATTAGCATAAACACATTTGTAGTCAGGACTTTTTTGTCATATCATTTTTACAGTGTATAGGTTTTTTAATTTATTTCAAGTTTATTTGATGCACTTTAAAGTGCACCTGATATGGAAAAATCACTTTAATGCCGGGTTTAAACCCAGTTGTGTGTGTGTGTCAGCAGTGTGTGAATATCTCCAGCCTCTAATAGTAAAGATGAATTAATTGTATTTGTTATAATCAGACTTGATAAAAACAGTCTGCGGAAACACTTTGATTGACATTCTCCCTTTATACGCGTCATCAGAGGGGGAAAGCCCCACCCACTAGTGCCCATCTCTCCCTCAATAGCATAAACAGCAGCCCTGAGTGAGAAGCAGCCGTCTGTCCATTAGCCATTACAGTGTTTGAGCTGCTGGAGATAATGTCAGCATAGACTAAGAGGATTATAGATGTGGAGTTTTAGATGAGCAGCGACAGGAGTCTCCATAGACTGACAGAAGCATGAAGCACACACTGACCAACGACAACATGCACACCTGACCAGCACTGACAACACACACAGTGCTGTTTTACATCTACCGCTATGGGGACGCAGAGGCGTCTGTAGCCCCGCCCTCTTCTGAAAAGAGCCCAATCTTATTTCAATTGAAGCGACAGTCACCAAAATTTGTAATTTCTCATTACAATTGTTTTTTTGTCCCACTGTAGTTAAGGTCAAGAAAAATATTATACTATTACTAATATTATTAAATATTATTTATAGCGCTGTTATAAAATTATTAGACACTTTTAATGAGATTTTTTTTATCAACATATTCAGTTTATTCCACTGAAATAACACGATCAGAAAAAAAATCATAACACTTATAATAGAGAATCATGTTTATGACAGATTTATGACAAGTTATGTTGTCTTGGTAATGTCGTCGTCATAACAAAGACAGCTCAAACAATGTCATCTGTGCATTTAAAATGACATAACTGAGCGAATGACACTTAAAGACAGCTTTTAAAAGCATGCATACAGTCTCATTCATAATCATGATGTGTCATAAAGGTGTTATGACAGTCTTATGAACTTATCATGTAAAGTGTTACCAAAATATATGTTGTTTTAGAATTTATTTATCAAAAAGTGTCACAAATAAACATTTTCTGAAGTTTATTAAATATTCTGAAATGTACAGTTCAGAGTATTACAATCTAAACATGTAAATGTGTGTGGACACTATGAAAAATACCATCAAACTGACTGGTAAATGCTATTTAGGATAGTGAAAGAAGAATATATAGAAAACATACACTTTCAAAACATTGCTGGGTTGTCTTAACTTAACATTGGGTCAGATATGGACAGACTATTTTTGACAGCATTTTCATGAAAATTCATTCATTCATTTTCCTTCAGCTTAGTCCCTTTATACATCAGGGGTCGCCACAGCAGAATGAACCGCCAACTATTCCAGCATATGTTTTACACAGCGGATGTCCTTCCAGCCGCAACCCAGTACTGGGAAACACCCATACACACACACACACACACACACACACACTCATACACTACGGCCAATTTAGTTAATCAATTCCCCTATAGCGCATGTGTTTGGACTGTGGGGGAAACTGGAGCACCCGGAGGAAACCCACGCCAACACGGGGAGAACATGCAAACTCCACACAGAAACACCAACTGACCCAGCCGGGACTCAAACCAGCGACCTTCTTGCTGCGAGGCCACAGAGCTAACCACTGAGCCACCGTGCCGCCCCATTTCCATGAAAATTAATATCTGAAACTTTGGTTAAAAGCATTTGATGTCTTTTTTATCCAGTTTAGTAGTCTGTTATACAGTATATTATCTTAATTTTTGTGTTTAATAAATCTCAAATTGTACCGCAAGTGTATATTAATCTCGTCGCATCTTTCATAGTTCATTTGTCAAACATCTCATATAGCAGATTTTCCTGCAAGCTGTCCTGCCAGATTTATGACAAAAATCCAGCCATTCTTCCAGACTGCAGATCAGGGGAACTGTACAACTAAATATATATGTGTGTCTGTGTGTGTGTGTGTGCGTGTGTGTGTGTGTGTGCGTGT
>CAIGQV010016226.1:322203-333517 GCA_903798115.1 Danio jaintianensis | reverse complement strand
AACACACACTTACACACAAACACACATTCACATCAACACACTCTTTACACTGACACACATCAATGCATCACTCTTACATACACACACATCAACACACTACTATCACATACACACACACACACACACACACACACACACACACGCAGTCACACACATCAAGACACCACTGTCTCACTCACACACACAATCATCAACACACTGCTGTCACACACACACATATCAATACACCACTCACACACGCTCAACAAACACTACACTGCTCACACTTGTGCACTCACACATAACGCTTTCTCTCTCTCACACACACACACACACACACACTCATCAACACCTATTATACAAGCCCAATCATTGGGCTCAAAACTGTCATTTAACTTTAACTGCAAAAATTAACCCAACATTGAGTATTTGACCCAGCATCTGCTTAAAACAACCCAGCAGTTTTCAAAGTGTAGAGTCGAGAGACCAGTAGATTTAATGTAAAATGCACGGAATCACACACACACACACACACACACACACGTCAGCTCGAGTGAAGCATTATAAGAAATCATAAAAGCCACAAGTAACACAATGACCACAGACGTATACTTTATGTGCATCATATTTCATATCCAATGCCAAAATCCAGTGACGTGCAGCATTAAAGGACAAGCCTAAACACACACCAACAAATCTCCATGGTATAAAATAAAGGTGATGCTGAGCGGGGGAAATTATGAAGAAATAAATCATATTATACAGTAAATCAGCAGGCTTGAGCGACACAAACGTCTCTTTCAGACAGAGCGTCCATCTGAAAGAATAGGCCGTAAAGTTTCACTCTTCCTGTTGTTTTCCCTGTCTGAGTAACAGTTGGAAGAGTCCATAGCAATGAAAATACAGCACATTACAGGAAGAGATGTCTCTGAGCTCGAGATAATGAGACAGAGGAGGAAGAGTCATACACTGTAAATAATGATTCTCTTACTTGGAGTTTTTGTCTTGCTTTTAGTCCAAATATCTACAAATTCTTAAATCAAGAAGCATTTTCTAGACAAAATAATTTGTTTTCAGAAATAATGAGTCGGAGGGTGGCGCAGTGGGTAGCGCTGTCGCCTCACAGCAAGAAGGTCGCTGGTTTGAGTCTCGGCTGGGTCAGTTAGTGTTTCTGTGTGGAGTTTGCATGTTCTCCTTGTGTTGGCGTGGGTTTCCTCCGGGTGCTCCGGTTTCCCCCACAGTCCAAACACATATAGGTGAATTGGGTAAGCTAAATTGTCCGTAGTGTATGAGTGTGTGTGTGAATGAGAGTGTATGGGTGATTCCCAGTGATCATCCAATGTGTAAAACATATGCTGGATAAGTTGGCGGTTCATTCCGCTGTGGTGACCCCTGATTAATAAAAGGACTAAGCCGAAAATAAAATAAATGATTGAAATAATGAGTAAAAATTAAGTCAGTTTTTCCTTAAAACAAGCGAAATATTCTGCCAGTGGAGGAAGCGAAATTATAATATTCCAAAGTCAAAACAAGATTATTTTTCTTATATTGGCAGATTATTGATCCGATAGAAAAATACACAAAAGATGTTATAATAAACAGACGTTACTTGTTTAACATTATCAGACGGAAAACTTTTATAAAATAGACGTCCCTTGTAAAAAGATTGTCAGACACAAATGACATTTTAATAAATAGACATTACTTCTCTAAAATGATCAGACATATAGGTTACAATAAATACAGAGGTTATAATAGACGTTACCTGTCTAAAATTATCAGACCCAAACATAAAATAGACGTTACCTGTCTAAAATTATCAGACCCAAACATTATAAAATAGATGTTACTTGTCCAAAATATCAGACACAAACATTATAAAATAGACGTTACTTGTCCAAAATGATTAGACGCAAAAGAAGGAGTTAGATATAAACTGACAGACAGCTCCAGGATTCTGATCTAAACTCACTGTAATAATAAACGTATAATAGATGATGTATGAGCTCCTCCAATGTTCTTGCTGTTCGCGTACAGCACTGAGTGTCACGTGAAATCAATCCGTCTGTTCTGCTGTAAATGAATATGTCCTCCATCTCTCCGACCACCCAATCCTCCAATCCTTGCGTATTTTCTTAATCTGCTTGCTCTGTAACAGCATGTTTCGTGGGAACGTTTCACAGCATAATATCGGCGGAGTGTTTTGCGCTCTGGGTGTCGCGGATGCTGTTTTTATTGGCCGGTTTTACTGTGGTTTTTGGTGGAGTCGGACAGAACACAGGCCTGAGATCTGTGACTCTGCACATCCATCACCAGAGCTGGGTACACTGCGGAAACAATTATACTTTGAAGCAACGTAAAACAAAATACTGTCATTTAGAGCTCAAATTCTGAATGTAATTTAAGTTTCGTTCAAAGTTTTAAATTTAATTGAATCTAAATTAAATGTATTTATTGTGGTCAAGATTTAAAATAATACAGTAAATATATTGTTTACTATATAGACCACAATATAGCATCTCTTCTTCTGTCTCTCGCCTGAATCTGCAGCTCAATCTAAAGTAGATGCATGATGATTATCAAGTGAAGACGATAATAACACTGTCAGCCAGACCACCAGTGTTACGCTTTTGTGTGAGTACTGTACACACACACACCATACACAATACATACATGCGCATACGCACTCCCTCACACCATACAGACACTCACAAAAACACTTACACACTAAACATAGATTCACACAAACATACGCACTCACACACAGACCATACATACATGTATGTGCACACAAACTCACACATGCACACACAGACCATACATACTAACACACCAACACACACTCTCTCACACACAAACCATACACACTCTGACACACATGCGCGCACACACAATACATACATGCAACCCTAACCCTAAACACAAAGATTTGAGATGCAGCTTTAATTAATGCTGATGAGTGTATCGTTATTCCTTCAGTGATGTTTGGTTATTTAGTGTGAACTGAACACCTTTAAGAGGAAAAAATGATGAGCTGATGCTGATATGAGGAGTTTCAGATGAAGACAGGAGCACTGAAAGAGTCTATGCTGCCCTCTACTGGACACACACTCTCACCTGCTCTCAAACACACACATGCACACTCAAAACACCAACACATGTTATAGTGCTGGGTTGCAGCTGGAAGGACATCCGCTGTGTAAAACATATGCTGGAATAGTTGGCGGTTCATTCCGCTGTGGCGACCCCTGATGAATAAAGGCACTAAGCCGAAGGAAAATGAATGAAGTAATATAACCTTATTGTAAAGTGTTACCACATTTGTTTAATTTCTGATAGTTTTATGTATATATGCATTATAAAAGTGACTGTTGTTTATGTAATTTGCAGTCATGCCAATAAAACAATTAGATTTTGAACTCTCTCTCTCTCCTGCACACACACACACACACACACACACAGATGACCGTAGCTCTGCTTCATCATGACTCCAGTCTGCTGAAGCTCATCTACAATCTCATCATCACAGATCTTCGGTAAGTTTAGCTTTTCATTTAGCACACTTTTAATTGTCTTACGCTCTTTTACACTGTTGAATTATTTCTGTCTATTTCTAATGGTAATAACCATCAAATCCAGCATCTCTGCCTTTCAGTATGTTCAGGCAAATGATCTAATATATGTATTAAACATACAGCTGATGACTAAATAGTTTGCCCTCCTGTGAAAGTGCAATTCTTAATATTATAATTAGTATAGAATTAATATTTTGAACACTAGTACCTTACAAAAGAACTGGTAAGTGTTACTCATGGCAAACACAAACAAAAAGAAATGAGTTATTAAAACTGTTATGTTGGAAAAACATTCATTCATTCGTTCTCCTTCGGCTTAGTCCCTTTATTCATCAGGGGTCGCCACAGCGGAATGAACCTCCAACTTATCCAGCATATGTTTTACACAGCGGATGCCCTTCCAGCTGCAACCCATCACTGGGAAACATCCATACACTCTTATTCACACACATACACTACGGACAATTTAGCCTACCCAATTCCCCTATAGCGCATGTGTTTGGACTTGTGGGGGAAACCGGAGTACCCGGAGGAAACCCACGCCAACACGGGGAGAACATGCACAGAAACGCCAACTGACCCAGCCAAGGCTCGAACCAGCGACCTAACCACTGCGCCACCGTGTCACCCTTTGAAAAATATTTGAAATATAATTAATTTTACTGGAGAGCTAATAACTTTGTCTTCAAATGCATAAGTTAAATGTGTGAATTTGTATTATTATTACTATCATCATCATCATCATCATGGAAGTAACATTTGAAATCTTAAATCAGATGTGTGAGTTGTGTTTTTGTGGCAAGAATAACCGAATACAGGAAAAGAAATGTAAGACGTCTCTTTTATTATTATATTATCCTATAGTCTACACTGTTTTCATTCACGACTACATGAAAAAGACATTATTAACATATAAAACACATTCTCTGAAACCAAAAACTTAAACATCGATACAGAAAATCTTTCAAATAATCTCCTAAAGTGCATATAATGCAAAGTTATACAATCAAAACAGTGAAAAAACAAACAAACGTTGATGTATTTTAGATTTAACGTGATTGTTTTTGGGTTTTCCATCAAAATCACACCTTGAATCCCTTTTCATTCTTGCAGAAACATAAAAACAACATTCATGACAACAATATCGAGTCGATAATCTCTCATATTACTTTGTAATTCAGATATAATATTACATATTCAAGGATCAGTTTAATACTGAAGAGGCTTGAAAATCAATAGCACAGCACTATTCCTCAATGTAGGATTCATTAATACTGTTGTTGTTTTATTTTACTTCATTTTATATGCAGTTCTGATGTTTTTATTTTCTTCTGTCTGTAATATTTTGCACAAATGAATTTAAATACGGTTGAGTTTAAAGCGGAAAAAATCTATATATGTATAAATAATGACATAATCATAATATAAGCATCATCCTGAAGCATTATTGTAGATTGTCTTGAGAAGCAGAGGTAAAATGTTGATGTAAACTGCTGAAATTCACAAGATATGAATACTAAAACTGACAAATATTGAGTTTACATACAGCTGAAATATCAGTATATGACTTTATTATGATATTTAAGTGATTATTTAGGATGCTTTATGGTTCAAGTATATGCATTTAGTTTATTTTCTCTGAAGTAATCTCTTCATTTCAGATTCCTCGTGCTTCATTCAATGCAAAAATGATTTTCTAACTTAGAGTTTGTGTCTTGTTTCTAGTCCAAATATCTAAAAACTCTTAAATCAAGAAGCTTTTTCTGGACAAGCACTAAATATTGTGTTGTTTTCAGAAATAATGAGTCAAAATTAAGTGAGTTTTTCCTTAAAACAAAGGAAAAATAATCTGCCGATTGATAAGTAACTTTGAAATAAGGTTATTTTGCTCATTTTAAACATAAACTCACTTCATTTTGACTCATTATGTCTAAAAACAACACAATATTTTGCTATAATAATATAAAATGCTTCTTGATTTAAGACTTTTTAGATATCTGGACTAGAAACAAGACGATAAAAATCAAAGAAAAGCATGTTTTGCAGTGTAAATAATTGAATAAATATCAACTAACAACATGTTAACAAACTGTGAAAATGCAGTTTATGAAACACATCTGTATATAATATAATGTCCAGTAATCCTCAGGCTTGGTCCCTCTGAAACAGAAAATAGAGAGAAAAAAAGTGTTAATTATTATTATTATTATTATTATTTAACTTCAGAAGACAATAAAGAAATAAAACTCTAATTATACTGCTAGAGATATAATAGTATAAATATATTTAATGTCATAATTATAATGACCAATAAATTATCACATTTATTAATATTATCACATGTTTTATGAACTGAAAATGTAAAAAATAATAAATAAGTGATCATGATTATTAATATACATTTTTATGAAATGAAAATGTTAAAAAAAATTATCACATTTATTAATATTATAAGTTTTTTATAAAATGTTTACAAAAAATGATCACTGTTATTAATATTATCACTGCTTTTTTATATATATGAACAGAAAACAACAATAAATTTCACGCACACTTATAATGTGTGAGTTTAATTATTAGAAAATAAAGCACACTTTGCATCAGGAGTGCATTATTTTCTAATAATTCAATGACTGGCCATCAATTAATCCTCACATATAGTAAATTATAAAGATTATTACTGATAGACGGTGGACTTACATTAACTCTCCGGTGGAGGCAGACAGGAGTTTCTGCGCGAGCGACACTTATTTTTCTGCATAACAAAACCAAACAAGCAACTTTTATTAAAAAACAAAGAAGTGTGATAACTGAGAGATACTGCATAAACTGTATGGGATGTGATATAATTAAATGTTTAGAGTTTTACCCTTTCATGCAGACGGAAGTGAACCGCTGCGTCTGACAGCCACGGGTGTCTGAGTGCTTCTGTCGCTCCGATTCTCCAACTACACACACAGAAACAAGACATGGAAACAAGGTTTACAATCCACACCAGTATACTGGACTATACACAACTATATCAGAAAGACATGCTAAACACCTTTTTTCCATATGTGTATTATTTCATAAAAAAAACAAGCAGAACAAATTGGAGAGAAGAAAATAACTGCATTTATTATTATTATTATTATTATGTAAAGTAAGTAAAAATAACACTGTAACTCTAAAGTATACAAATAGTAATTGCCATTTATATAATAATATTACAAAAATAAACATTAATTCATTCAAAACTATTTTCATTACAGAAATAATCATTTATAAAGAAGTTGTATATATTTTATATATAAATATATTAAGTATTTAAGTATATGAATATATTAAGTTGTATATATTTAATATATTTAAAAAATAATTGTATATATTTAATAATAATTTAATAATAATTGCCATTTATGTAATAATATTACAAAAAAACACATGAATTTATTTAAAACTATTGTTTATTACAGAAATATTCATTTTGTAAAAAAAGATTTTTTACAAAAAAATGTATTGTGTGTGTATATATGTATAATGAAATGTATAATGTATGTTTATATATATATATAAATAATTTTAAAAAACTATAGTTTTTACAAAAAAATTATTATATAAATATTAAAATAATAAAAATAATATTTTGTATTTATAGTTAAAGAAATAACTATAACTCTACAAATTATGGAATGAGACACATATATACTACAAATATATAGTAATTGCCATTTATATAATAATAATATTACACAAATATAAACATAGTAATATATTTAAACCTATTTCTCATTACAGCAATATTGATTTTGTGAAGAAAAAAAATATATATATATATATAATTATTGTATATTTATTGTATATATAATTTTTTTCTTTGCTTTTAAGTATCAAAACTCTTCTAATGCTTTTCTTTTATTGACAACCGTTTTATAAAGCATTACCATATAGGAAAAATGTATTTTTAAATGCATGTAGTAAGTGACTGAATTAATAAGAAGGTAACCAGCCAACTGGTAAGGTAATGCTGTTTCAAATACTCACTTTCAAATACTACTTTACCAAACCTGTGCTGACCTTCATAATATCTTCACTGCTGATAATAAACACTGCTCTTTATTTGCTTTGACAATCATCTGTTCCCACACTGCTAAAAAACGAAGCTAAACGTCTCTTTAATGTGTGTATTATTCTCTATTTACCTTTTATCCACCACCAGGAGTTTGGAAATGAAATCTTTGCCTTCTGCTGAGACCTCCGAGAATTCGTCCTGCTCGAAGTTCCACTGACAGGCCAGAATATTGTTCAGCGTCTCGTTATCGTCGTCCCCGAGGAACGGCGACAAACCGCTGAGCCTAGAAAACACACAATACACACTGAAAAACACACCCATTTACTGCTCAGAAATCTGAGAAATGATCAGGTCAGATTAGATCATGTATTTACTAACATAAACAATGAATAATACATTTATTACAGTATTTATTCATATTTGTTAACATTATTAAATGAAAATAAAGATGTTCAGTTCATGTTAACTCATGGTGCATTAACTAATGTTAAGATTTTAATAATGCATTGGAAACGGTTTAATTTATACTATTATATATTTATAATTGATATTTATTAATTGATTTATAGAATAGTAAATGATTAATAAATGCTGTTATTAGTATTGTTCATTGTTTAAAGCATAAAAACATGACTTTTTTATGCTTTAAAACTTCTCTGAACCCAATATAAACACATTTTACTCATTATCATCCACACACACACACACACACACACACACACACACGAGACTCACAGCATGTACGTGATGACGCCCAAACTCCACATGTCCGTGTTGAAGGACACAAAATCATAGTTGACCACTTCAGGAGAGAGAAACTCCGGCGTGCCAAAATTAACCCGTAACTTCTCTCTGGGCTGATACCTTACAGAGATGATAATAATCCTCAATTACACTTCAGAAACATCGTTAATTACATCTCATCAAAGCTGTATTTCAATGACTTCTCTAAATATACTGTCTGAAAGGGTTAGTTCACACAAAAATTTTAATTGACTTTCTCACATGGTTCAAAACCTTTATGAGTTTTAAGAAAAAACTGTCTTAATTTTGACTCATTAATTCTGAAAACGAAACAATATTTTGTGCTCGTCCAGAAAATGCTTCTTGATTTCAGAATTTTGAGATATTTGAACTAGAAACAAGACTAAAAATCAAAGTAAGAAAAGTGTAACTCATAACACCAGCACTTCTCATGTTTATGATGAAACTTACTTTCTGGCGAGGCCAAAGTCGATGATCTTGATTTTATTAGTAACTCTGCTGACACACAGAATGTTCTCCGGCTGCAGGACACACAAAAAACACAATTCAGGTCTGCTGGAAAACTGGTGGATTTTGGGCATATAAACATTTACATTTAGTCATTTAGCAGACGCTTCTGTCCAAAGCGACTCACAGTTGAGGAGGCATTCAGCATGATGAGGCAATACACACAACAACTGCTGGTTATAGCTCAGAGAGTTAAGTGCTGGAGTTTTATTTAGAGAGAAGAGTGTTTCTACAGGTGGTTTGTCAAGCCCACTCACTAGTGTGAGGCACACTTCAAAAAGTGCAGTGTTTTTTTGAGATATGGAGTGATTGTGAGAAAGTGTCTGGTGCAAATGTGCAAAAACTGGTGCAAGTGTGTGTTAAAGTGTCAGAGAGATGAAAGAGTGTGTTTTCTACAGGTGGTTTGTCAAGCACACTCACCTGTGTGAGGCACACTCAGAATTGCATAATGTTTTATGTACATATAAAAATACTATAATATGTTTGCAGATATTTAAAAGTCCTGTGAAGTGCTTTGAAATGTGCATTTTATTCGATGTTTGATGTAATCTCAACTAATACATGACGAGAGGGTGGGACATAGTGTAGCTCCTCCCCTTTTAAAAACAAACAAACAGCCAAAAGCATTTACATGTAAAGATGGAATAAGACTCGATCATCAGGCACGCTCGCTCCTGTTTTTGTCGTCAATCTGGCAACCTGAGTAAACGTCAATTTGCTGTCGGAGAAAAAAAAAAACACTCTCTGATATTTTAAATTTGGACTGCAATACCTCGCTCAACCACTAGTCAATCAATCCTATATATTGTACCATTAAAGTGCACCTACTATGCAAATATGACTTTTATGCATGGTTTAACTCCAGTTGTGTGAAAAGAGTGTGAATATCTCCAGCCTCTAATGGTCAACATGAGTTAATTGTATTTGTTATAATCAGACTTGATAAAAACAGTCTGCAGAAACACTTTGATTGACATTCTCCCTTTGTACGTGTCATCAGAGGGGGAAAGCCCCGCCCACTAGTGCCCATCTCTCCCTCATTAGCATAGGACGTTAGTCTTGTTTTTTAATCTGCCACTCATAGCTCAGCGCTCTTTTAATAAGAGCACAATCTCATTTGCATTTAAAGCGACAGTCACCAAAACGCCACAGTTAGGATCAAAGCCTTAAAGGGTCCGTTTCAGAGAGTTAGAGAACATTATCTGTGTGCTGCTCAAACTGAAACACACACACTCTAGAGACTTATTTTACATCTTGTAAAAAGGGGCAGAATAGGTCTCCTTTAAGGCATGTGTGGGTTTTTGACCGCATGTCACATGTCATACCTTCAGGTCCAGATGGAGGATGTACATTTTGTGCATGTATCGCAGGCCTTCGCAGATCTGCCGGATGAACATCACCGTGTCCAGCTCCGTCAGCTTGTAGTTTTCATCAATGATCCTGTCGAAGAGCTCGCCTCCGTCAACACTGGACAGATACACAGGTACACTCACCAAACAGACTCAAAGCATTAGCTGAAGCACTGACAGACTTACCATTATATATCAAAGTATTAACCTTCATAATGCATTCAATATTCTGTGTATTTTTTTATTTATTTAAACCTTTACTTTGCCAGGAAAACCTTTTGAGATTTGTCATATCTTTTTCAAGAGTGTCCTGGACAAATCTTGCAGACTACATATCAATACAAAATACAATACATATTGCACTAACAACTAGCAATAAGAGTGAAGCAATGAAAAGCACATACTATTCCAGCACGAGGATAATGTCGTTTCTGGACTCGTAGGCTGCGTAGAGCTGGATCAGGTTAGCGTGGTCCAGCTGGTTCATTACCTGGATCTCATTCTTCACCACCTCCTGCCAGACAAAACACATTCATTTATGATCAGCCCAAAATCTGATAAATCAACATATCTATCAAATTAAAGCTAATACATTACAACATATATGTACATACTTGAAATGATTTAGGTGGAAAATGATCATATTTTCAAATATATGTTGCTTACCCACATGACGTATACTAGAGTCATTTATAGGTAAATAGTGTAAAGTTTTTGAACCATACCATAGTAAAATACTTGAATTAATCTGCTGTGGTGATTCTACAGTTGCTATGGTAACACAACAACTATAGTGATTGATCTGTTGTGGTGATTCTACAGTTGCCATGGTAATACAACTAGTGATTGATCTGTTGTGGTGATTCTACAGTTGCTATAGTAACACAACAACTACAGTAATTGATCTGCTGTGGTGATTGTGCAGTCGCTATGGTAACACAACAATTATAGTGATTAATCTGCTGTGGTGATTCTACAGTTGCCATGGTAATACAACAACTATATTAATTGATCTGCTGTGGTGATTGTACAGTTACTATGGTAACACAACAACTATAGTAATTGATCTGTTGTGGTGATTCTACAGT
>CAIGQV010016226.1:272161-299274 GCA_903798115.1 Danio jaintianensis | reverse complement strand
CTCTGATCGGATCATTTGAATCAGTGAATCACTGCCTGGAGTATAAAGTCAAGAAAAAATACTCCTTGATTTGAGAATGTTTAGATATTTGGACTAGAAACAAGACAAAAACTCTAAGTAAGAAAAGCTTTTTTTGCAGTCTAAGCCTAATATAGTTTTTAATCATGTAGGCAGTCATGAATTTATTATTTAATATTTAATATTTGCACAATTAAAATTGCACATATTCATCGCACTACATTGCACAAATTCATCTTGAATTGTACATACCCACTGTACATATACACTTGTAATTATGTTCTTATCTATCTGCATACCCTGATTATTAATAGCAACGTGTACATATATTCATCTATTGTAAATCTCTGATCATAGTTAATACAACCTGTATATAATGTTCATAGCACATCCATCTGTAAATATCACCATAGATTTTCTATAATTGCACTTTATAACTTATACCTGTATCCTGCACTCCTGGTTAGACCTAAACTGCATTTCGTTGCCTTGTATACTTGTACATGTGTAATGACAATAAAGTTGAATCTAATCTAATCTAATGAAGTAATTATAATTATTGAATGAATAAATTGATAATTTGATGTAATAAAACTAAATAATTGAGTTAGTCTATTTGATATAACCTTTTTAAATAGGTAGTTTCAATTGTTTTCTCATTTACCCACATGTACTGTAGTAATGTGCATCATTTGAGTCTTCAGTCACTCGCATAGCACAACCTGTCCACCAGATGGCAGCAGTGTTCTGTTTTTTACAGTTTTATAAAGACCTCAAATTATATACAACAAAAGGGACAGTTCAACCCAAAGGGGACAGTTCAACACATCAACAGTTCAACCCAAAGGGGACAGTTCAACCAATTTTGATCCAAACTAAATTTGCTCACCCTCAGTTGGTATAATACTGTAGTATCTACAACTCTTGTAGTTAATAAATCTGTTCATAAATGCTCCAGCATGCCATGGTATTAACTGAACTGATCAACTATAGTAGTTTACTACATTACTATAGTAGTTTTTACTACAGTAAACTGTGGTGTGTTGTAGTATAATATACCCTGCAGTATATTATACTGCTGTATAAAACTACAGTATTGGGTCATTTGTTTATAGTACTATAGTTGTTGTGTTACCATAGTAACTGTAGAATCACCACAACAGATCAGTTACTATAGTTGTTGTGTTACCATAGCAACTGTAGAATCACCACAACAGATCAGTTACTATAGTTGTTGTGTTACCATAGCAACTGTAGAATCACCACAGCAGATCAATCACTATAGTTGTTATGTTACCATAGCAACTGTAGAATCACCACAACATATCAATCACTATAGTTGTTGTGTTACCGTAGCAACTGTAGAATCACCACAACAGATCAATTACTATAGTTGTTGTGTTACCATAGCAACTGTAGAATCACCACAGCAGATCAATCACTATAGTTGTGTTACCATAGCAACTGTAGAATCACCACAACAGATCAATTACTATAGTTGTTGTGTTACCATAGCAACTGTAGAATCACCACAACAAATCAGTTACTATAGTTGTTGTGTTACCATAGTAACTGTAGAATCACCACAACAGATCAGTTACTATAGTTGTTGTGTTACCATAGCAACTGTAAAATCACCACAACAGATCAGTCACTATAGTTATTGTGTTACCATAGCAACTGTAGAATAACCACAACAGATCAGTTACTATAGTTGTTGTGTTACCATAGCAACTGTAAAATCACCACAACAGATCAGTTCAGGTACTTTACTATTAGGAAACACAACAGTATTTACTATAAATTACTGTAGTATTTCATCACTACTAAACACTATCATGGTAACACATGACACTAATTGATGCAATACACGTTGTTTATAAACTCTACTCTACAGGTATATAAGTAATGAGAAAGAAAAACTTAATAATGTCAAAAACAAGTGTCATGCAGGGATTTCTGGGAAAGTCAATTTACAGTTATTTATTCAATGCATACATTAAGGAAGCTTACTGTTATCCAGGTAGCAAATTTTTACTGTAGCATTTTTAGCATTAAAAGTAATTGTTTTGACCATGAGCTGAACAGCAGATTTACTGGCATGCAATGTAAAAACAACAATGATGTGCAAAAAACCCCAATGATGAAAGCCAGACACTGTTTGTCTACATAATGCACATGTGAAATATTAATATTTTATTGCATATTTTAAATTTGTACTTATTGTAATCTATGCTGAATACTTGATTAGTTCAATGAAAAAGATAAGAGAAATGAAATTAGATAAGTGAAAAAATGATTAGTTGACTTAAAATAAGTGAGTAAGCCTGTTGCTTTTAAAAGGATTAGCTGACTTTACTTACAAAACTGAGTAAACTTAAACTTTATGAGTAAATCAAGTATGTGGATAATTATAAAAATTAAGTTAAATCAACTTAATTTCAATTTACAATGGGTTGACTTTTTTTAAATTGATTTAAACAACAGGTTTACTCACTTTTTATTTAATTAATCACTTTTTTTACAATGAGACATTCATTAATTTTCCTTCGGCTTAGTCCCTTATTCATCAGGGGTCGCCACAGCGGAATGAACCGACAACTATTTCGGCATATGTTTTACACTGTGGATGCCCTTCCAGCCGCAACCCAGTACTGGGAAACACCCATACACGCTCATTCACACACACACTCCTACACTACGGCCCATTTAGTTCATCAATTCCCCTATAGCGCATGTGTTTGGACTGTGGAGGAAACCGGAGCACCCGGAGGAAACCCACGCCAACATGCAACATGCAAACTCCACACACAAACGCCAACTGACCCAGCCAGGACTCGAACCAGCAACCTTCTTGCTGTGAGGCCACAGTGCTAACCACTGAGACAGTGTGACAATAAAAGAGAAATTCAAAAGGATGCACATGTGAGATGTCTGTACCTGATCACCCTCCAGCTGCATGTGCTTGAGCTCCCAGAAGCAGCGCATGGTCTCGACTCTCTCCAGATAGTGGAAGAACGCCAGTTTGCCCAGTCTGATGCTGTCTGGACACTGGTGCACATCTCTCAGTCTGGCCCGTCTCAGCTGAACACACCCATCCGGGGTGTGTGAGCGTGTCTGTGTGTGTGTGTTTCTTAGCAGGGTCACCTCAATCACCGGCCGCTCTGGACTCGGCTTCTTCTCAGAGCTAGATGAAGGAAAACAAGGAGAAATTCA
Source organism: Danio jaintianensis (assembly GCA_903798115.1). Lineage (NCBI taxonomy): Eukaryota > Metazoa > Chordata > Actinopteri > Cypriniformes > Danionidae > Danio > Danio jaintianensis. The sequence continues at coordinate 296,040 of CAIGQV010016226.1, read as the reverse complement.
TGAGTCTAATACTGACTGCACTGCAAAAAATGCTTTTATTATTTAAAGTTTTAGTCTTGTTTCTAGTCCAAATATCTAAACATTCTGAAATCAAGAAGCATTTTCTGGACAAGCACTAAATATAGTCTTGTTTTCAGAAATAATGAGTCAAAATTAAATGAGTTTGTCCTTAAAACAAGCAGAATAATCTGACAATGGATTACGTAAAATGAAAACAAAACAATATTTTGAAAGCATTTTTTGCAGTGCAGTTCAGTTTTTTTTAAACTTTGCATTCATTCATTCATTCATTCATTCATTTTCTTTTCGGCTTAGTCCCTTTATTAATCTGGGGTCGCCACAGCGGGATGAACCGCCAATTTATCCAGCATATGTTTTACGCAGCGGATGCCCTTCCAGCTGCAACCCATCACTGGGAAACATTCATACACACTCATACACTACGGACAATTTTAGCTTACCCAATTCCCCTATACCGGATGTCTTTGGACTTGTGGGGGAAACCGGAGCACCCGGAGGAAACCCACGCCAACACGGGGAGAACATGCAAACTCCACACAGAAATGCCAACTGACCCAGCCGAGGCTCGAACCAGCGACCTTCTTGCTGTGAGGCGAACGTGCTACCCACTGCTTCACCGCGTCGCCCCTTTGCATTCATTCATTCATTCATTTTCTTTTCGGCTTAGTCCCTTTATTAATCAGGGGTCGCCACAGCGGAATGAACCGCCAACTTATCCAGCATATGTTTTACACAGCGGATGCCCTTCCAGCTGCAACCCATCGCTGGGAAACACCCATACACACTCATTCATACACATACTTTGGCAAATCAAGTAACTTTGCAATCATTAAATAATAAATGTCTGTCAATATGGCCGTGTAATATCATAAAATTGTGAATCAGTATTTAATTACAACCTGTCACATGACATTTATAATAGGTCCACACTTTATTATTGTCATATAATGTACACAGATGATGCATCTCGATGCTTTGAAATGTTCAAAAACTGCAGTTTTGTTTTTTGTGAGTGTTTCAAGACCATTAAAATGCAAATATTTCTAATAATTTTAACATTTATTTTCCTTTAACAATAGACATTCTTTGTTTTCACTTCATTTTGGCATCTTTATATGTAAGAAATACTTTTAATCAAATTATTTATGCAGTTATATATGTCAAAGAACATTTGTAAAAAATACAATAAAAATAAAAACATAAACTTCATTATTTTTCCCCATATCTCCAACAGGAAGAAACTATACTATAGTAAACACTATAGAGATTTTCAACCATACTATAGTAAAGTACTTAATCTGTTGTGGCAATTATATAATTGCTATAGTAACACACCAATAAAAATATGTATATTATTTATTAATAAAAATAACACACCAATAATAATAATGGTCATAATAATTTGTTCAACAAATGAGCCAACAAAGAGTTGTAGATACTATGATTTATACAGTATAATACACTTTACTATAGTATGTTTCAAAACCACTAATATTTAGGTTTTTTTAGGCTTTTGGGACTGAATTTTGTGAATGTTAGATGCAAAAAGGTGAATTTTGTGCAAGTAAAACGAATTTATTTTGGTTGAAAACTTGAGCAACATTTATTAATATGTATGTTTCATAAAGTTATGCTTTTATTTGTGTTATTTAGTGTGTTTGTGTGTGTGTCATATTTAATTTCAAAATATACAAATAATTTCTCATTTTGTTTTAACCAAAAAAATGGTTTAATGTTCGATTAAACTTAAAACATGGAGACATACAAACTTACGCTCAATACTGAGGAGATACAACAGTTGGAAGATGCAGGTCAAAATGACTCAAAAGAGTCATTCCATCCGGGATTCGAACAACACTACTGTTTGCTCCAATGGTTTGCTCCCTTATAAGTGAATCATTAAAAGGAATCGATTCATAAAGAGCCATTCATTTTACGAATCAGACTTTCTCAAATCTTTCTTTGCACATTACTGTCGACCTGTAGTTTCGCTGAAGAATAATAAGTACAGAAAGTTTTTGTAATATTTTATTCCCCTCGTTGATTGTGAATGTGTGATCTGCTTCTGGTTCATAGTCCGTGTGGAACAAAACTTTTCCCACTCATTATAATAATAATAATGATATCGCGAGACGAGATTTCCGCTCTCCCGCGTCAGTTTCTATTTCTCGCGTCCCCGCTTGTTGATTAAAGTAAATAAAATCCGAATAAGCTGATTTATACACCCTCATCAGCAGGAATAAACACGTTCATTCAGCGTGACCATGGCGGAGAGTGTGTCCGACAGCAGCGTGCAGTGCCCGGTGTGCGCGGGTCTCTTTGAGCCGAGCAGCATCAACCGTCACCTGGACGCGTGTTTACAGAGTCCCGCTGATCCCGGACCACCGGCCAAAAAACCCCGTATTATCCCCGCCGACAGCCGTCCTTCTGCGGTCTTTTCCATGTTCCAGAGCCGACCGAGAGCACCAGAAGCCCCAGCCGCTGACAGTGGAGAAAGCGCGGCGGGCTCCGGAGCTCCAGCGGCGGCGGTGCAGCCTCAGTGTCCGGCAGAAGCGGCTCCTCCGGCGGCCTGTTCTCCCCGAGCGCTGCGACTGAAGAACCAGAAGCCGCTGGCGGAGCTCCTGAGACCCAGCAGCCTGGAGGAATATTTCGGCCAGAATAAACTGATCGGGGAACAAACCCTGCTGAGATCCCTGCTGAAGTCGCAGGAGATCCCGTCTCTGATCCTCTGGGGTCCGCCGGGCTGTGGAAAGGTCTCTGGTTTGTAGTTCATTCACTTCTTTATAGTAGCCTTTTGTTCGGATATTGAGGTAAAGTTTGTTTTATATTCACACATTCGGACTATCTCCTTGTAATAAGTTCAGAAAAGTATTCGAATGCCAATGACCATCAAAGTACAACATTGTGCACAGTCAATTAAATTGTGCTAATGTTACTTTGAAGTCATTCTTACGTGTAATTTCAGACCGAATATTCAAGGTACTATGGTAAACAACATAGGGAGCGTGCCATAAGTGGTCACTGAACGAATGTGCTAATATAAAACCAACTTTACCTCAATTATTCAGATTAGGGAGATACTCGGAAACTTGTCTTTTAAATAAAACATAGTCTACATTTTTATTTAATAACTAATAATTAAAGTCTCAGAATGTGCTGGCCATCAAATGATATATTCCTATTTTAATGCAGTCTGAAAAATGTAATAATTGCACAACCACAGTGTTTCTCATACATTATTACCCTTATTATTATTTTCTAAAGAAGTTTATTAGTTAAACCATCTTAATTAAAACAGTGAAGCCTGATGATTCAGGAGCATTTCTGCTTTCATGTATTTATTTTGGTATTTAAAACTCTTTACAAGAGTTCACTTGTCAAATTTGATCTATTTTTATCAATAATTTTACTATGAACTAAATCTGTCGTAGTGTAAAAGTGTGTGTATGGGTGTTTCCCAGTACTGGGTTGCGGCTGGAAGAGCATCCGCTGCGTAAAACATATGCCAGACTAGTTGGCGGTTCATTCCGCTGTGGTGACCTCTGATAAATCAGAGACTAAGCCAGGAAGTGAATGAAACCACATAATTCTTGAGTTTTTTTGGGACAGCTTAATTGTTTTATGTTCATTCCACTTAAGTTTGTAAAAACAAATACGTTAACTTAAATCCTTCATGTTGACCCAACACAAATCGATTGTGTGGATCCCAGCATTCTTTACAGTGAGTATTGAAACATGAATTTTGAGTGAAAGGTCGTGATGTAATGATGGTTATTAATATGCTCATCATGTTTGGTTTGTGTTTGTTGTTTACAGACCACTTTGGCTCATATTATAGCCAGTTCTATCAAGCAGAAAGGCGCGGGTCGCTTCGTGACGCTGTCAGCCACCAGTGCTTCTGTCAGTGATGTGCGAGAGGTGATTAAACAGGCCCAAAACGAGCTCCGTCTGTGCAAGAGAAAAACCATCCTGTTCATCGATGAGATTCACCGCTTTAACAAATCACAGCAGGTCAGTCCAGTCAATATTTGGATATTTTTTGGAATTAAATTTGTGCTTTAAGACATTTAAAGTCAAATATATTGACATACAGTGGTCCTGAAAATATGTAAATATCTTTAAAAGCATAATTATTTGTGTATGGAGGCCGCCGGTACACTTTATCCTCAACAGCAGCACCAGTGAAACTGAAGTACACCCAATAATATACATCTGTACACGCAGCAGACAATAGAGCAGCCGAGGGGAGACCCGCACTAAAATCTAAAACAAGAGTCTCGTATACATGCTGGAATTTATTGTGCCTTTTTATTGTGTGCTACAATAATAGCTCTGACTCTTAAGCTGGAAACATAGACCGCAAATATGTGGTGTGAAGATCAGCTCAACTGATGGAGGAAGATTTTGTGCTCCATCTGTATCACTCAATCACGACAGACTAATGGAGTTAACAATGCTAAATTTCAGCCTTAATTTTCGCTCGCCGACAGGTTTTGTGAAATTGTCGACAAAAGTTCTTCGATTATACATGTATAGTTGTATGTAAAAGTTTGCCTTTTATGAAATCGACAAAATCGCACTGGATTTCACATCGTGCTGCTTTGCTTACTGCTGTAACCATGGAAACGCTGTTAGTCCTGCTGTTCTATAGGCGCCCCCTGCTGGAAAAGTGTGAATTAGCATTTTTTATCAGTGTTATGTCGACTGTTTTACGCAGAGTTCACACTGCACGATTTTAGCCTCGCCGACAGGTTTTGTGAAATCGCCAACAAAATCCTGAAATCGGAGGTAAATCGGTGCTCCTATACATGAGCGACAATCACAGAGTGTTAATTATCACAAATGCCATCAGAGACAATCGTGGATGTTTCACAGATGCCTGTGAAATATTTGGCAAGTTCTTGTTTATGAAAATAATGTTATGAAATTATGTTTATGAAAATAATAAAACAATACATATATATTGTAATACACTACCTGACAAAAGTCTTGTCGTCTATCCAAGTTCTAGGAACAGCAAATAATAACTTGACTTCTAGTTGATCATTTGGTGTCAGAAGTGTCTTATATGAAAGGCAAAGGCCTCTAGATTACGCTTATTTTACCACAATAAAAGATGATCATGCCTTGATTTTTAATTATTTAATGAGGACAGTAAGGTCTGACTTTGCTTAGACAAAAGTCTCGTCACTGAACAGAAATAATGTCCAGTATAGAATATAAAGTCATGCTGCAGTGGAGAAAGAATGAATATTGTGTCTGACTCCATGAGCTTGGAGGACTGCATCCATACATCTCTGCAATGACTCAAATCACTGATTAATAAAGTCATCTGGAATGGCAAAGAAAGCGTTCTTGCAGGACTCCCAGAGTTCATCAAGATTCTTTGGATTCATCTTCAATGCCTCCTCCGTAATCTTACCCCAGACATGGTCAATAATGTTCATGTCTGGTGACTGGGCTGGCCAATCCTGGAGCACCTTGACCTTCTTTGCTTTCAGGAACTTTGATGTGGAGGCTGAAGTATGAGAAGGAGCGCTATCCTGCTGAAGAATGTGTCCTCTCCTGTGGTTTGTAATGTAATGGGCAGCACAAATGTCTTGATACCTCAGGCTGTTGATGCTGTAGATCTCTCGCACATCCCCATACTGAATGTAACCCCAAACCATGATGTTTCCTTCACCAAACTTGACTGATTTCTGTGAGAATCTTGGCTCCATGCGGGATCCAGTAGGTCTTCTGCAGTATTTGTGATGATTGGGATGCAGGTCAACAGATGATTCATCAGAGAAATCCACCTTCTGCCACTTTTCCAAATGATCAACTAGAAGTCAAGTTATTATTTGTTGCTCTTACAACTGGGATCGACGACAAGACTTTTGTCAGGTAGTGTACAGTACAAAAAATATAAATTTGACAACTATTATGGTTTTAGCCTAAAATTGACAGAATTTCAAAGCTAAATATCTGAACAAATTATATTCCAAATTTGAAGTTGACATCTCAAAAAATTAGCTTTCAGTGAGATTTAGTTTGGCCACAGTACCAGACATGACCACCAGGTTATTCTGTTTACATTGATGACCATGCCTCCTGTGTTTTGAGGAATATGAACTGTATTATTTCATACTTTTGACAATATTTGTAAAGTAAACATAAAGTTCTAAAGTAGTATGGGACGTTTGGCTGTATTTGATTTGAATTTAGCCTTTAAAAAACACCTAAATCATCAAATGTGGATTGCTGTAGCAAAGTAATGCTTTACAACTCCAATGAATATCCTTGTTGCAAATTAATAAACAACTGTTGCTAAATTTCTATCACAAATCAATCACCAGATATAAAAACTACAGTTTTAAAGCTATCAAATGACATATGTCATCATTGTTTTATGTTAAGACGACAATATGATGGCTTAAAATGCTAGTGTAAACAGTCCCACAGGTTGTAGGGTGACAGTAAACAGTGTTTGGTGACCAGTGTTAAATATATTCCTCTTCCTACATAACAATAAACTGTGGTAAAATATGTATTCAGAAGTCTTAGACCTTTCCAATGATATTTAGTTAGTCATGATTAGATTAGGATTTAATAAGTGAAACTTAAGCATCTCTGTGAACGTTAAGGGCTTAATGAAAAACTCAATGTTCACTCATTCTTTCTGAAAGCCAAACAATATCTTTTATTTACTTCTCTATAAAATGCTTCTTGATTTAACAGTATTTGGACTAAAAACAAGACGACAACTCAAGCATATTCTGCAGTGCATTATTTCAGCACTCACCTGTGATACTTCTCCACTTTTGGGATGCTGGGTATCTTCTCTTGTCTCCCCATGTTTTGTTTTCTTTATCTCAGGACACGTTTCTGCCTCACGTAGAGTGTGGGACGATCACTCTGATCGGAGCCACCACAGAAAACCCGTCGTTCCAGGTGAACAGTGCTCTTCTGAGCCGCTGCAGGGTTCTGGTTCTGGAGCGTCTGTCGGTGGAGGCGGTGGGCTCAATTCTGCATCGCGCGGTGGATTTTCTGGATCTGCGGGTTCTGGATTCAGATGCGGAGGAACGGGACTCTTCAGAGATCTGCTCGGAGTAAGTGTCTGTCCTCTTGTTATTATAGCGCGTCACCCAAGCCGGCTTCAAAGTCCTCATCCGTCTCGTTTTGATGATTTAGTGGCATGCTGGGACTTTGGATTGGTAAGTAGGGCAAACATTTGTCTCCCGCCCGGCCTGTGAACTGCTACGGATCAGGTTTTAGGAGTCTGCAAGCATCCGCATGTTTATTACAGACGTGCGAGTTTCAGTGAACCCAACGCTCTCATTGTTTTATGGGAGTTTAATGTGATAATGAGTATTACACATAGCTGGGATGGACAGGAAAGATCTGTGAGATGCATACAGTGCTCAGCATAAGTCAATATGGACAATCATTTGAACAAAACATGTTTATGGAGCCTTTTTACAAGACTGTTATGACAGATTTAACACTCATCAGCATCTTAAATCCTTTAAAGTTTTTGATATTTAGATTTTTAAATAAACGGGTGAACATTTATATGTATTTATGTATGTATTATGGGCGTCATGGTGGCGCAGTGGGTAGCACGATCGCCTCACAGCAAGAAGGTCGCTGGTTCGAGCCTCGGCTGGGTCAGTTGGCGTTTCTGTGTGGAGTGTGCATGTTCTCCCCGTGTTGGCGTGGGTTTCCTCCGGGTGCTCCGGTTTCCCCCACAGTCCAAACACATGCGCTATAGGGGAATTGATGAACTAAATTGGCCGTAGTGTATGAGTGTGTGTGTGAATGAGTGTGTATGGGTGTTTCCCAGTGATGGGTTGCAGCTGGAAGGGCATCCACTGTGTAAAACATGCTGGATAAGTTGGCGGTTCATTCCGCTGTGGCGACCCCTGATTCATAAAGGGACTAAGCTGAAGGAAAATGAATGAATGAATGAATAAATGTATTATATCATCTTTGCATCAAATTACAGAAAGCGAATGAGCGCTTGTGTGAGGTGTGTGTAATGCAGTGTGTATGTGTGCAGGACAGTAAATCTGACATGATTCTCTCCTCTGGCTGCTGTTATCAGTCTCACACTATTGTTTTCCTCTTTCTGAAAGTCTTGATAACACCATCCTGGAGTTTTTCTGTTATTATTTCAGCAAATAGGATTGTAAATAATGATGTGTTGTACTCTCCCATTCACTGCGCTCTGGGTTTACACACTATGACGAGTTTTTTCTTAAAACAAGCACAATAATCTGCCAACGGGGAAAGCCAAATAATCTTGTTCTTGCTGTGAAATAAGATTATTTTGCTGTTTTTAAGGCAAAACTCACTTAATTTGGACTCGTTTAGGAAAACAAAACCATGGGTCTCATTCACTAGTAATTGCGTGTGTTTTTTTGTATTTATATGAACTTCTTATTGAAACTTTCCATGTAATTCGCAGCATGTGCATCTGTGCATGAGTTTCTTCTTAAACTTGTTCTTCTGTTAGTGAATTTGGAGTGTTTGGCTCTGTTCTAAGTAAGCATCTGAGTGCATGAGGTTAGTAATTTGCATAATACACGCCCACATGAACGTAAGGTCATGCATGAACCGGAAGCTGCAACCTTTTGTGTGTATTGTGACGCAGTTCCTAGAGAAATGGAATATTAAATGAGAAAAAAGTGGGTGTGGCTTGTTTTTTTGCAAGCTGATTGGATGTAGTAAAGTAGGCAATAATCGCAATAATCATCGTTTATATATGGATAGATCAGGTAGTTGTTTTTTGCACCTTTAATTATATATTTTATATATAAAATATATATGTGGGAGGTGCCGTGGCTCAGTGGCTAGCACTGTCGCCTCACAGCAAGAAGGTCACTGGTTCGAGCCTCGGCTGAGTCAGTTGGCATTTCTGTGTGGAGTTTGCATGTTCTCCCCGTGTTGGCGTGGGTTTCCTCCGGGTGCTCCGGTTTCCCACACAGTCCAAACACATGCGCTATAGGGGAATTGATGAACTCAATTGGCTGTAGTGTATGAGTGTGTACGGGTGTTTCCCAGTACTGGGTTGCAGCTGGAAAGACATCCGCTGTGTAAAACATATGCTGGAATAGTTGGCGGTTCATTCCGCTGTGGCAACCCCTGATATATAAAGGGACTAGACGAAGGAAAAAGAATATATATATATATATATAATAAAATATCATATTTATATAATTGGACCTCTAATTATACTGTATTATCATTTGTATTGCCTAGTTACTTTTTATTCACCCTGTAAATAACATCTAATCACATGTAGGGTTCTTTATGCATGTTTATAAGGCTACGGGTGTACATGACTATTCATATACTGCATGGAACCGCATCAAACCCTGCAGTGGAAAAGCACATTTTGACTGTTGTAAAAGTGCCATGAGTGTAAATATATTTATGAGGTGCGCATCATGTGAAAGCGCTTTACTTACATCTGGTTTCTGCTTCAGATCAGGCCTAATGGCAGTTTCAGAGCGCGTGATATTTCTGTCTGTTATGATAATGAGAGTGGCAGATTATGACTTCTGAATTCTTGGCTTGTCTTGGATGAGAAACATGTCAAACTGCACGTCGCTTTCTGACTACTCAGTGCCGTCTTTAGCGGAGTTTGGGATGTAATTGAGAAGACCAACCAGCGAAACCAGAGCATAAACTAATAATGGATTGAACTGAATAGGGCTGTACAATATAACCATATACAGTTTTATGAATTTTTATTCTTCTTGAAATATTTCCCAAATGATGTTCAACAGATTCAGGAATTTTTCACAGTATTTCCTATAATATTTTTTCTTCTGGAGAAAGTCTTATTTGTTTTATTTCAGCTGGAATAAAAGCAGTTTTTAATTGTTTTAAAGCCATTTTAAGGACAATATTATTCGCCCCCTTCAGCAATATTAGTGTTGGATTGTCTACAGAACAAACCACTGTTATACAATGACTTGCCTAATTACCCTAACTTTACCCTAATTAACCTAGTTAAGCCTTTAAATGTCACTTTAAGCTGAATACTAGTGTCTTGAAGAACATCCAGTCAAATATTATGTGCTGTCATCATGGCAAAACAGAAATCAGTTATTAGAAATGAGTTATTAAAACTATAATGTTTAGAAATGTGTTAAAGAAAATCTGCTCTCCGTTAAACACAAATTGAGGAAAAATATACAAGTATTAAACATTTAACGTGGCTCAGTGGGTAGCGCTGTCGCCTCACAGCAAGAAGGTCGCTGGTTCGAGTCCCGGCTGGGTCAGTTGGCGTTTCTGTGTGGAGTTTGCATGTTCTCCCCGTGTTGGCGTGGGTTTCCTCCGGGTGCTCCGGTTTCCCCCACAGTCCAAACACATGCGCTACAGGGGAAATAGGTAAGCTAAATTGGCCGTAGTGTATGAGTGTTAATGAGAGTGTATGGGTGTTTCCCATTGATGGGTTGCAGCTGGAAGGGCATCCGCTGCATTAAACATGTGCTGGATAAGTTGGCGGTTCATTCCGCTGTGGCGACCCCTGATTAATAAAGGGACTAAGCCGAAAAGAAAATGAATGAATGAATATCAAAAGTCTATCGTTTCATATTATGCTTAATCGTTTATATTGTGGTGTCACAAAACACATTATTTATGGTAATATTTTTTCATACATTATATGAGTGCAATATCATACTCCATTACGGAGATGCAGACAGAAGCATGAATAACGGCATCATGAGAAAGTTGCGATCTTCAAAGTACAATGTTTGTATTTTGCATTATATTTATCCATGTTTTATGTTGCGCCTGTAATCATTCGTTTTTGATTGACATTTAATTAACATTTATTTGATATTTCTCTATTTTTCATCAAACATTTGCCCTGAAGTTTTAAATAATACAGTACAATATAAACCAGATTTAACATCCACAAACTGAGACTCCTGTTGTGTGATTGAAGCGTCCTCGTATATAGTTGTACTGACTCTATGCGGCTGTGCTGATTTTAGCAGTTATCAATTACAGAGATTTGACTTTATTACAAGCATGCACTGTTTAAAAAACGTGTTAAACTTGCTGATCACAGAGAGTTGATCAGATCTTTTAATCCCTCATCGCGGCATGACGAAGGCTGTCTCATTTAAAAAAAATTCGAAGGCTCCTTCAAATGCAGCCTTAAAATGCATCCCTCTTTCACAGGTAATGAAGGACACAACCGGTGGATCCTTTGCAGCCTTGAACGTCCCAAGATTCATTGCGCGCTGATAACGGCAGGACGTTTTTAAAAGAAAACTCCGGATTAAATGTATGAATTATGTTTATTTTACTTGGATATCTAAACACATGTTGAACAACAAAAAGAGTATGACATGTCTTACTAAAGAGTGATTTTTATAGACCGTTTACATGTTTATATGTACATGTATGGCTCAAAGGAAATATATTTTCAGCTTCTGTAAACCTTGCTTTGCCTTCAAATAAGTTAAAATCCCTTTGGAAAAAAAGTCATTATAAATGTTAATACAGCTCATTAACAGCAGCTGTCGTCCGTATGCTAAATCATCTCATTTCAAAACGCTCGGTTCGGCCTGTGTGGACTTCGAAGGCAAGTTTATTTCTATAGCACATTTCATACACAATGGTAGTTTAAAGAGCTTTACATAAACAGGAATAAAAGACACAAGTATAAGAGAATAAAGTATAAGAAAGTAAAAATGATTAAAAACAGATTAAAATGTGTTGTACAGGTTATAAAAGAGTGAAAAAGAAAAGAAAGACATAATAGTGTGATCTGTGGGACGCAGCACAGTGCTCATTCAGTAAAGGCACAGCTAAACAGATGTGTTTTCAGTCTTGATGTGAACGTGCCTAATGTTGGAGCACATCCGATCATTTCTGGAAGCTGATTCCAGCAGCAGGGGGCGCTGTCAGTAGCTGAAGGCCGATTCACCCTGCTTTGACTGAACTCTTGGAGTTTCTAGTGTATATAATCCTAAATATCTGAGGGATCTGTTAGGTTTGTATTCAGTGAGCATATCTGTAATGTACTTAGCTTCTAGGCCATTTAGTGATTTATAGACGAGTAATAACACTTTAAAATCTATTCTGAATGTAACTGGGAGTCAGTGTAGAGACCTGGAGACAGGTGTGATGTGCTCTGATTTTCTGCTTCTGGTCAGAATCCTGGCAGCAGCGTTCTGGATGAGCTGCAACTGTCTGACTGTCTCTTTGGGAAGGCCAGTGAGGAGTCCATTACAGTAATCCACCCTGCTGCTGATAAAAGCATGACCAAGTTTCTCTAAGTCCTCACTGGAGACAAAGCATCTAATTCTTGCAATGTAGAACTTACCTTCGAAGTCTATATCCTTCGGAGGATGCAGTCTCTGAAATGAGACACAGCTTATGTCATGTTGCGGTGGGCCTCAAAATCACTGGGATTTGGATCCTATTTTAACGTCAGGACATTTAAAAAAAGAGACTTATTGTGTTTCTATCACTCCAGTATGACTGTGGACACATGATACCTACACACAGTTCTGTCCAAACAGCTTCAAAAGTTGATTTTGCATCATTTGATTTAGCTGTTATGGCAGAAAAGATTTTATTTTGTAATAAAAATATGCAGCATTTAGGAAAAAACAATAGGGCTCTTGTTCACCTTCAATTTTTCAACTCATATTGTGAGATTAGTATCGTGAATCGTATCGCATCATGATTTGGGTGAATCGTTACATCCATATATATAGTTATTCACTGTATTTTAAATCATTTGCATGTTCATTATCATGATATACTGAATTATTCATATACATTATTATATACTACATGTATTGAGTAATAAATGACATTTAAAAAATCATTTAAAAAATCATTTCAATTCTATTTTAACAGCGTATTAATAATTAATATAACAGCGCATTAATAATTTTTAGTAACTTCCCATTCAAGTTCCCCGTACCCCAGTATGGTGAGTCAGATTTGTATTTATTTACTCGCATGTATGACACCTCTATAAATGTGAGATAGATGATGATGACCCAGTTTCTGATGACCCAGAGCTCCAGATGCGCTCTCGTCTCCATCCGTTTGCAGAGAACCATATCGATTTCCTCTCCATCTGGTAGGACAGTCTGTTCCTCTCTCGCTCTGCCAGATCTGAGAGAAACACACACGTTCAGCGCTTCAGCAACAATCTGCTGAAGCCCACAGTGTGATTTGTTGGGTGTGAGTCTGTGGTCCGGTGACCCTGTAACCCTAAATCTTGTTTATGTCATTAGACTGGGATTATGACAGGATCAGATGTTCCTGTTGTGATTAATTGCTGAAGCTTTTATCACGGTATTATCACAGAGCTGCAAAAAGGATGATTTTAACATGTCTAAACTGTGAAAAACGCTTTATTTATTCGGATTGTTTGACTCGTTTCTAGTCCAAATATCTAAAAACTCTTAAATCAAGAAGCTTTTTGTGGAGAAGTACAAAATATTGTCTTAATGAGTCAAAATTAAATGAGTTTTTATTTATTTAAGCAGTTTATTTTGCTTGTGTTAATGAAAAACTCACTTAATTTTGACTCCTTATTTCTGAAAACAAGACAATAATTTGTGCTTGTCCAGAAAATGCTTCTTGATTTACGAGTTTTTAAATATTTGGACTAAAAACAAGACAAAAACTCTGAGTAAAGCATTATTTGCAGTGTAATAGTAATGTTTTATGTATTGTTTTGTGTATAAATATTCATAGTAAACAAGAAAATGTTAATTCATAAAGTATTTAATTGAAAATGGGGATTATAAAGTACAATATTGGACTTGCTATGTTTAAAAGGGCTGTATGGACGTTTTTGACTCTTCTGAAGTATAAAAGTACTATATGTTTGCAGATATTTAGGAAACATGCTAAGTGAACATTCATTCATTCATTTTCTTTTCGGCTTAGTCCCTTTATTTATCAGGGGTCGCCACAGCGGAATGAACCGCCAACTTATCCAGCATATGTTTTACACAGCGGATGCCCTTCCAGCTGCAACCCATCACTGGGAAACATCCATACACTCTCATTCACACACATACACTACGGACAATTTAGCTTACCCAATTCCCCTATATCGCATGTGTTTGGACTGTGGGGGAAACCAGAGCACCCGGAAGAAACCCACGCCAACACAGGGAGAACATGCAAACTCCACACAGAAACGCCAACTGACCCAGCCGGGACTCGAACCAGCAACCTTCTTGCTGTGAGGTGATCGTGCTACCCACTGTGCCACCGTGATGCCCTCTAAGTGAACATGTTTATCTGAAACTGATGCTAAAGTCGGTTTTTCTGCTTTGCATATGTGCGTTACGTCTCTGAATGTCTGTCTTTGTTTTGATCCCTGTAGCTCCGCCCAGTGACATTTTAACCAATTATATTATAGCACTCCAGGATGCCTGAAGTGTATTTGATTTCAGTCATGAAGGCTCTCAATGTATGCGGACACAGCTGATAATTCAGTGTCATATTATCACGTTTGTGTGTTCAGAGCGCAGGTGTGTGTGGAGCAGAAAGCGCTGGACACACTAGCACACCTGTGTGACGGAGACGCTCGAGCCGCTCTCAACGGCCTCCAGCTGGCGGTGCAGGCGTGTGTGTTGCAGACCAGCTCCAGTCACAGCAGAAGCAGCACATTAGTGCGCGAGCAGCACATTAAAGAGGCTCTGCAGAGATCACACATTCTCTACGACAAAGCAGGTACATGCCGCTTACACACACACACACACACATTCATAAGCACTCCATCAGACTCAACCAATAGCACTAATAAACAGTGTTATGGAAATTTACTTTTGAAAGCAATGCATTACAACATTGACACACTGACTCCGAAACTGTACATGTAAATTCTCATGTACTCTGTGTGTGTGTGTGTAGGTGAGGAGCACTATAACTCTATCTCAGCTCTGCACAAGTCAATGAGAGGATCTGAAGCAAACGCTGCCCTCTACTGGCTGGCCCGAATGCTGGAGGGCGGCGAAGACCCGCTGTACGTCGCTCGCAGGCTAGTGCGCTTTGCTAGTGAGGACATCGGTGAGTTAGCTGGTCTTGCGTTAGCTTCACGATCATACAATACAAGGGAGGGGGCAATAAATAGATGCATTGCGATTTGTGGATTGTTTTTAGCAGCGGGGGCGCTTTAGGCTAGCTGCAGATTGAGCTCAAGGCTAGTTTTGAACAGTAGAAGAAACTCTAGGCTATTCTTTAACAGCAGACGGCGCTCTAGCCTATACAGTAGTATCACAGAAATGGTCAATGGTCAAAACTGTTGATTATATTCACAGATATTTGATGAAATATGACGGTATTGTGTATAAATATGACCATATTGTGTGTGTTGTGCAGGTCTGGCGGACCCCGTGGCTCTCAGTCAGGCTGTAGCAGCGTTTCAGGCCTGTCACTTCATCGGTATGCCTGAATGTGAGGTAAATACAGCACTGCTGTTGTGCTTCTGCTTTCTCCAGTTTAGAAAACCACTTCTTTAAATACATGTTTTTATTTATACAGTTATTATTCAGTCTACAATGTGGGTTTAATTTTATTTGTATGTTTTAAGGCTGGTTTATACTTCTGCGTGGAGTGATCGGCGTGACCCACAGCGCCTGCCTTGCGTGTAGTCGTGCATTTATACTTCTGCTGCTGTTTGTGTTGCTCTGCAGTAACACTCCCCAAACGCTAGCTGGCAGTAGGTGTTTATGTTCCTCTGTGTAGAGTTTATCGTATGTTTTGTTTTTTTCTGAACACTACCTTAATGTACAAGTAGCTCAAACTCGCTCATTCAGAGGTGGGAGCTGGCGGACGTGCAACAACTTTAATCATAAGGTAAAGACAAAACAAAAGTGTTTTCCATGTAGAGCTCCTTCACAGGACTCCACACTTGTAAACACTCGCTCCATCGGGCTCACAGCACCGCCCACACTCGTCACCGCTACCAAGCCAACCAATCACAGAGCTTGAGCTACGCATCATTGTGGCGTACAGAGAGGTGAGCACCTTTGAGAGGTGCACATTAGCATCAGCCATGGTGAGGGCTATGCGATCGTGGGAAGGCTGCGCCGGACCACAGGCGTGCGCTTGACACAGATGTATAAATCAGCCTTTAGGGACAGTTCACCCAAAACTGAAATTGTCATCATTTACTCACTCTTCTTGACTTGTTCCAAACCTGTTTTGAGTTTTCCTATTGTTGCTTTTCCACAAAAAACAGCTTCAGGTGGTTTGTCAAACCCACTCACCTGTGTGAGGCACACTCAGAAATGTAATGTTTGTGTCTTCTTCTGTCAGTATGATCTGTATCTCCTCTCTAACACTTTTAGGTTATTCTAGCCCAGTGTGTGGTTTATTTGGCCCGAGCTCCTAAATCTGTGGAGGTTTACAAGGCTTATAATAACGTAAAGGTCTGTCTGAGAAACCACAAAGGCCCGCTGCCGTCCGTTCCTCTCCATCTGCGCAACGCTCCCACCAAACTCATGAAGAATCTGGGATACGCTAAAGGGTACAAATACAACCCAAACTTCAGCGGGCCGGTGGACCAGGAATATCTTCCAGAAGAGCTTCGAGGTATCAACTTCTTTACCTGGACGCCTTCAGATTAATGAAACAGCTAAACATGCTGCTCTTTATTAGAGTTTTGGTTTGGTTTCTAGTCCGAATATCGAAGTATTCTTAAATCAAGAAGCATTTTCTAGACAAGCACAAAATATAGTCAAAATTGAGTGAGTTTTCCCATAAAACAAGCAAAATAATGTGATTTCAAACGAAAAACAAGATTATTCTGCTTGTTTTAAGGTAAAACTCTCTTAATTTTGACTCATTATTTCTGAAATCAAGACAATATTTTGTGCTTGTCTAGAAAATGCTTCTTGATTTAAGAGTTTTTAGATATTTGGACTAGAAACAAGACTAAAACTCTGTGTAAGAAGAGCATTTTTTTCAGTGTGACTGAGAAATGGACTCCTACAATTGGCTTCTGCTCTAATCACTGTTGCTGTATCTGATTATTATCACTGTATTTCACATCCATCATCCAAATCATTACTGAAGAAATCTGCATTTGTTAATACTGCTAAGAACCATTTTATATTATACAATTGTTCATGTAAATAAAATGGTAAATATAAAATGACCAAAGATTGCAGACTGACTTTCATTTTTATTACAGGTAAGACTGCAGTGAATGGAGGTTTATTTGAATGTGTTTTGTGCATAAACACTTGCATAGAGTTATTGACTTCACTAGTGGAGTAAATGTGACCATTATTCAACAGTTGTCAGCATTTCCACGACATTTATTCACTCTTTGCTACTAAAGAGCAGCTCATATCATTTGAAAGTGTCCTAATATTGTGTTCGAGTCTCCTAAAACAGGTTTAAATGCATCTAAGGAAATCATTGTCATTTTCTTAGAATGTTCGTTTAATATTAGAATCAATTTGCTAAGATTTTGATTCAGTTCATTTGAATCAATTCAGGCTTCAGGTCTGTAAGCCCCTCCCCCTTCCATTAGCCAACTCTGATTGGTCAGCTGGACAAAGTCTGATTTGCTTGGTCTTTAGATGTTTCAGAGTGTGTGTGTGTATGTTGTGGGAGTCAACTCTTTCTTTTGAGAGACAGACTCTTTATTTATCATGCTCTTTTTTTTTTTTTTTATGAACATCTTTGAAGAGTGTTTACATTGACAAACTGCAAATGAGACTTTTCCAAAGCCCATCTGACCTGCGCTTTAACTTCAGCTTGAATTAGACACCTCAAACGGTCACAAACGCATTTAAAACAGCATCTATTTAAAGACTAAATCAGCTACAAACCCCTTTGACCCAAAGATTGACATAACTATGCGTATAATAAATGATCTGATGGGTATTTTGAGCTGAAGCTTCACGGACACATGAAGAGACCGAAAAGTTTTATTGTATATCTTGTAAAAATACCAAAATTGGAGCCCTTTAAATCACTGCATAGTTTAGCTCCAACCACCTCCAACTCACACCTGCTTAATAGTCTCTAGTAGTCTTGAAGACGTTGATTAGTTGGATCAGCTGTGTTTGATTGGGTTGGAGCAAAACTGTGCAGAGCTGTGGCCCTCCAGGAATTGAGTTTGATACCTATGCTTTAAGTAATGAAACCTCACAGCAAAGTGTGAACATAAAATGTAAGCTCAATCGAACTGAAATAGATTTATTATGCATTCAGTGTTGGGGAAAGTTACTGCTGAAAGTAATGCATTACAATATTGAGTTACTCCCCAAAAGAATAACTAGTTGCATTAGTTTTTATGGTAAGTAATGCGTTACGGTATTTTTGAGTTACTTTTGGCTTGATCTCTTTCAGAACTTGCAGTTTTCTTTCTTTTGTTAATAGAGGAGCTCTGCAATCAACAACACACTGAATAACCTTCATTTACCTTTAACACGTTCAACAATACTAATGTAGGATAATGTTATCTTCAGAGCTCTACATGTCATATATACAGATTAATGACAGTTTAAATCAGGGGTGATGCCCAGACGTTTTGTCATAATGTGTCAAAAACCAAACTTAATTGAGGGCCGTGAGCTTAAGTTAAATATACCAAACTGTATTTCATTAATTTTGCCATGGGTAATTTCCTTATTTGCTAATATTTAAAATGAACTAGAAAACGCTGCTTTAAAACGTATTAAATAATGACGCAGTATCGTTTTTAACATTTTACGATGAACTTAAAGTAAAAGCATAAACAGTCCCATTTATGAGACAATGGAGTTCAGTGCTGAAAACATGTCGAGCTGCTCCTGCCTTTGCCTTGATTTGCTCGCCGATCTCTTGTACGTTGTCCTCTGTCAACTGACAGTATTTACATTTTAAAAGTCTGATTCATTTTAAAGCTGCTGTATGTCAGTTTCTGACTCTTCTAAAGCATAAAAACACCATAATATGTTTGCAGATATTCAGAAACATGCTCAGTGAACATTCTTGTTTATCTGAGAAACAATGCTGAAGTCAGATATTCTGCTTTAATCATGTGTGTTACGTGCTGGAACGGCTGTCTTTGTTTTGGTCATTAAAACCCCCCAATGCCAGTTTAGCCAATTATATTTCAGCACCCCGGGTTGCCAGATGATGGAAAACAGCGTACTTCAGTCATGAAGGCTCTCAAAGCATATGCCCGTGACCGAAATGCGACCTCCGGTGGACAGTAGCAGACTCGGAAATGAGACGCAGATTCAGAGTTCCACATGAGTTATTAATTAGCAAATAATATAAATATTACGAGCGTAAACATTAGGTGAGCAGGTTACATTGTAACCCCGTGTTCTAACAACACGCTACGAGACGAGATACACAGTGATGAGCAGTTTGGCTGTTTGCACCAGACGAAACACCACAGAAATGTAAATACAGCCATTCAGAAGCACAGAATATATGAGCACTCACTCACCAAATGGTTTATAATCTAATGAATACATATTAAACCTCTTTAACATTATTAAATGTAGATGCTGAATCACTTATATGCGTTGGTTTGCACTGAGTCACAGTTCTAAAGCTCAATTTCTAAGGGTTTATTTTATTGTCCAGATCTGAGCTGAACTATCTGCTGCTGCTTTCAGTAGTACGGCAATAAATGTCATGTAAAATGGCATTCAGACTCGCATTATCAGCATTTAACACTGAATAAAGCACATGAGCTGTACCTGAGCTGATCATTGTCAGTTTTCTGTTGTTCAGCTGTGAGAAATAGAAGCCGTTTCTGATATATCAATTCCAGGTGTTGGTTAGGACAAAATCTCCTATTAGTATGGAGAATATTCCCTCTAATAGTGCCGTTGCTTTTATTTAGAACACGGATTAAATCAGCCTTTAGGCTCAATAGTCAGGCATGCTCCTGTTGGTCCTCAATCTGGCAACCTGCGCTTGTGTGTTTTGATCCAGGGATACAATACCTAGTTCAACCACTGGGTGTCAAACTTACATACTGCACCTTTAACATTTCATCAAAACATTGAATTTTAGTTGGCGTTTTTGTAGTCATTAATTAAACAAAGAAACAAAAAGTTACATTAAATTTGAAATGACGATTTGTGTCAAAGGCCACAACCACCTCATCATTCTCCCTCTCTTTTCAGATGAGATGATGGGCCAAACCAAAGGTTACCATGGGCCAGCTTTGGGCATCTCTGGTTTAAAGCAATGTGTTTGCTACTTGTCTTATTAGCTCAGTAAAATCAGTGTGCATTGAGACTATAATACCCTTTTCCTTTTCTTCATGTGTTCAGAATAATGAGAATACTTGAAATGTAAGCCAAAGCCATCCTGCTTTCTGTCTGTTCCTGCATTCTCTCATCCAGTGCCGGATTCAATGCTCATTTAAATTCAGCTATTTATTTTTTAAAAGCTAAGTAACTCAAATATGACTTAATTTTCTAAAGTAATGCACAACTTTACTCTTTACTTAGAAAGTAACATTACTACATTACTTGTAATGTGTTCCCCCAACACTGGATGTTCAATCACCTCTACTCTCCAGCGTGAACCTTCATGTGCCACGTCAGGCTTCCTTTATGTGTGAATGTCAGTCCGCAGAGAGTGCACTTGTATGGTTTCTCCCCAGTGTGGATCCTCAGGTGCTCATTCAGGTGTCCTCGATGAATGAAACCCTTCCCGCAGTAATGACAGGCAAACGGCTTCTCCTCAGAGTGAGTCCTCAAGTGAACATTGAAGTATCCCTTATAACTGAACTTCTTTCCGCAGTGAGGGCACGTGTGCGGCTTCACTCCAGTGTGCACTTTCACGTGATCATTAAGGTGTCCTCTGTGAATGAAGCTCTTTCCGCATTGATCGCATGCATACGGTTTCTCTCCGGTGTGTATTCTGAGATGAACACTTAAGTATCCCTTATGATTGAACGTCTTTCCGCACACTTCACAAGCGTAGGGTCTGTCTTTAGTGTGCGTCCTCAAGTGCTCATTGAGGTGTCCTTTATGAATGAACCGCTTGGTGCAGTGAGGGCACTTGTGAGGGCACTCTTCAGTGTGCATCTTCGTGTGCCTCTGAAGGCTTTTAATGCACTTGAATCCTTTCCCACACTCGATGCACATGAAGGGGTTTTTCTGCATGTGTGTTTTGGTGTGCACTCTGAGTATTTTGGTGTTTGTGAACTTGAGTCCGCACTGTTGGCATGTCCAGCGCTGCGGCTGTGTGTGACTCTTCATGTGCCACGTGAGGCTGGGTTTAAACCTGAAGCGTTTTTGGCAGTGTGTGCATGCATAGGGTGTTTCTCCGGTGTGTATCCTCATGTGGTCGTTCAGGTGTCCTCTGTGGATGAAGCTCTTCCCGCAGTGATGGCACCCAAAGGGCTTTTCCCCGACGTGAGCCTTCATGTGGATATTCAGGTTTCCTTTGTGGTTGAATGTTTTCCCGCACTCTCTGCATGTAAAAGGTTTCTCCCCGCTGTGGATTCTTCTGTGAGATGTGAAGTGGCTTATGTATTTAAACGATTTTCCACAGTCGTGACATGTCATATCGCCCCTAGCGCGTCTCTTTCGTGAGTTCCTGAAAGGTTTTTCTTCTGTCTGGATATCTTCAGGTGTCTGTATGTTCAGGTCTTCGCTTTCTTCTTTCACTTGCGGACCTGTGAATTATGAATTGTTAAAACAATTGTTAGCGAAAAGAAAACACACAAGTTCATTATTGATCAATTTGTTTTTGCTTAGGGGCATTAAAGTCCATGTGAACCGGAAGTTGCTGAGACTTTTATTTCAGTATGTTGATGCATTTTATCTCCAAACGCTGAAGCAGATGATTGAAGATAATATACCAAAATAATATATTTAATTTATAATGTGCTTTTCTTAAAGGAACACTCCACCTTTTTTTTAAAAAGGCTTATTTTAGAAGTCTCCTATGGCCCGTTTCCACTGAGTGGTACTGTACGGGTAGGTTCGGTATGCTTTTATGGCTGTTTCCACTGTCAAAAGGTACCAAAAAGCAAACTGTACCATACAACTTTTTGGGTGCCCTTTCCAAAGGGTACCTAGCACAACAAAAGGGTACCAAAAGGCGGAGTGAGACAAGCAGCTGAATGCTGTTGGTTTACAGACAAACGTCACTAGCACGTACACAAGCCAGAATGAAAACAAAGAAAGCTCAATTTTTAAATACACAGCCGAGACATTACACCATAATAATATATACATATAAAAATGAGCCATGGTCGACCCGAGCTCAAACAAACCTTGTGGTCGACTTGAACAGCCACAAAGCCAAGAAGATAAACCTGTTGTTGTTTATGAGGCTGTCAAAGTTTCACTTTCCCCAGAGAGCTCGGGTGCGAATCTATTTGAAATAACGAACTTCTTGAGCTGATGATAATAATGTGCGCGTGATTACTGACATGCTTCTGACATCAAATAAAACAAAGGAGCAAATGATTCTTTTAGCAACCTAAACCATGAACACACGCCATGTTTAATTATTATTATCGTCACCTTTTGGACTATTATGAACTGGGAATGACGGAATTACTCTCTAAAAAGAGGTCACATGTGCTGGTGAAGATTAAAGACAGAGTTTTGATCATTTTCTGTAGTTACATCGTGTAATAAAACTGACTGAAAATGAAAAATTTGTATTTTCTAGGCCAATAATGCTAGAAACTATACTTTCATTCTGGTGTAATAGTCAAGAAACTCTGCTGCAGCAGCCGAAGAGATGTTACGCAGAGCAGGACAACCAGCTGTTTTCAGAAGGCACCTTGAAACCAAGGAGTTAAGGTGGTTTATAATAAATAAACCTCCAACTATTATGTTCCTTTGAGTGGAGCTCATTAATATTCATGACACTATCCATATATGGTCAATAAGGACCTTCTGGTTGTAGGGGTGTTTTCTGGAGTAATAAACGAGCATATAAAATAGTTTCTGGATTTTTTTAAACTTACCCAAGTCATATACTCACTATGTAGATATCAGAGAACAACTTAACTTAATGAACCAATGCAGTATATGGCACCTTCAAGGCAAGATGTTTTTTAATGACAACATATTTACTAATATAGTTATTTTGAAAGAAGAAATCGTGTATAATGCATACATTTGACTAAAATGTGTATTTCATGAATCACAGTGGTACTTTTGCTTTAGTTTTGATATTATTGGGCTAGTTTTCAAAGCATTCATGCTAACTGAGGAACGGACACTGACCCAGCAGCTCCTCGGTTTGCTCTTCTTTGACCCTGCAGGGCTCTGGAAAGATGATCAACTCCTCAATCTCTTCTTTAATCACAAACTCCATGTTTATCCGCTTCACCTGCAGTTTACAAACAGGATTATTCATTAAAATGGATATTCATGGCCGCGTGTGACACAGAAAACGACATTCATTCATTCATCTTGGCGCCATTTACGAGACCAACAGCTAAACAACGTCAGAACTGACGCTATGAATACATTAATTTCACGTTGTTATCAAAGCAGAATCATCTATGCCACTGGAATACCCTGGTAAAACAACTTTAAAGCATGCTGAACGTTTTACACACCTTAATCTCCGAACGGCGCTACTCCAAAACACAAACACATTCCTCTGTGGAGTAAACACAGCACGCAGCGGAGAGTCCTGACGCTCACGTTGTGACGTAATGACGCACAGCTGATAAAGGCAAAATAAAAGACCCCGTAATCGTTTTTATTTTAAATTCTTGGGATAAAAACAATACAAATGCCAAAACAAATATAGAAAATATTATTTCTTTGATAAATATTTACATTTAATAATAGTCCACTTATAATTATGTGAATATTCCACTTCAGAATTATGTAAATGTGTGTGTGTGTGTGTGTGTGTGTGTGTGTGTGTGT